>VDFB02251888.1:0-27684 GCA_007258455.2 Sequoia sempervirens
ACCGAGGGAGTATCAAGCGGGGTTGATGTTGCAGGAATAGTGGATATCTCAACTGCAGGAATGCAGGTGGTAGGAATGGGTGATGAGGGAACAGGAGGTGGAGGAGTTCTTGAATTTGGAGGGGTATGAGGAACACTGGAAATCACAGGCGATGACGTTCTAGGAATTTCCTCAACTACATTCTCAGGTGAAGACGTAGTTCTTTCTTGAGCATGCCTGGGTTCCTATTGATCACCCTCTTGTCTCTTCGATTCTGGTTCACCTTCGGAATCATCTTCAGATTCTTCTTCAGAATCTTCTTTAGACTCTTGCCCGTTTTCAGAAACCTCTTCTGCATCGGAGTCTGCTTCTGTTGAGTCTTCATCTTCAGCAGATTGGTCACTAGAAGTATCTTCTTCATCGAAATCTATCTCCTCTGGAATGGACTTTTTACCTTTAGAGCGAGATGGATCGGATTCTGTGGTTTCTCCTTCTGGGATGGACTGGGTATCTTTCTTGCCAACAGTAAACTTGATCCTGGGACCTCTTCCTAAAGAAGTGGGAACAGCCGCTGATTTATTCTTCATTCGGAGTTCTTGCTGTCGGCGAGCTTCTGCTTCGGATTCTTCTCCTTCCGAATCTGTTATGAAACTTTTCATTTCAAAACCATGCTTATGTAACCATTCTGCAGTGTTGGCTAGGATTGGCTTCAATCTCTCTCTCATGCTGGTACTTTCTTTTCTAGACCATTGAATTGCAGGCAACGACCTTTTAGAAACCTCTTGTTCATCATAGACAGCATTCATGATATCGCTAGGATCTATAAAATCCTCTGGTAGGTCAGCAATATCAAGGTCTCTGATCTACTGAACAATCAACCTGTAATAATCCATTTTGCGAATGGCTTCTTCATCTCTACAATCAGCCCAGATGTCTTCAAAACGGTACTTGTGATGATGACCCTTTTGTAATTTCTTTCTGACATCCCGGTAATCGAAATCAAACCTATACCTGTAGGTCTTGATTGTCATGATTTGCATCTCAGCATAAACAGATCTGGCTTTTTGTAAAGTTGGGATAGTATATCTGTTGATTGTCGATTAAGAACTGAATCCTTGTGTAGTTGTCTTAGATTCTTTTTCATATAACAGAAATCGGTTATACGCGTTCCATGAGAACTACTTGTCCAGAAGGGATAAACGTGGCATAACATGTAAGGGCAATAGTGTAACTTCTCTCTCAAATAAGTAAGCGTTGGGAATTGAAGAAATAGGCATCCAACTTTACTTACCGCCTTATAGGCCTCATCAGATACCCTTCTCCTTTCGAGAGCTGGATCAAAATTGAAAAGCAAAGGTGCGAAGAAAGCATCAGTAACCCGCCTGAAGTGATGGAAGCTTTCCTTCAATTCCAGTTGATAGAAGAATTTATACGGTACGACATCCAGATTTCTGGCAATAGATGAATATTCAAATTGTCTCATTCAATTTCACTACGTGCACGGAGTAAGAAGTCATATAGAATTTCAATGTGGAAGGCGCATTGATCAGCTGCTCATGTATTTCATCACTGATTTGTTTGCCCTAGTCAATGTGCACCTTTTGTCTTCTTATAATCCTGATGTATTCATACATCCAATCATGAAAAGTGGATGATTCGGGCAAGCCTTTTACTCTACTTAAAAATGTGATCATATCTTTGACATCATCTTTGAAATCACTTCATAGGAGTCCCTTTGGCCATCTGGAAACAAATTGTCTAGGCTTCTTCAACCATTGAGTATTTATTAGGTTTTTAGCCTTGTTGGGATCAGCGTCAAAGACTTCTTGTGCTTTTTGTATAGAGATATCAATGTATTTCTCCATTTGAGGAACCTTAAACACAATGTCAAAGAAGTTAGGGTCGAGTCTTAAAATCTCGTGCCCAGAAGAATCAATCACACTTCTGCTTTCCCTGATGTAATGAGATGCCACTTGAAGGACAAATTCCATATTGTGTGCAGTAGTAGGGAACATAGCTACCAAATGCAGGTTACTGTGTACAATTGCTCTTATCGGGTCAGGAAGAGGCTTCATCTCAGTTTGCTTTACAAAATCAACCAAGTCTTGATGGCCAACCTCTATGTCTTTTATTTCTTCCACCTTGGAAACCACTACAGTCGGCGGATAGACACCTTGATATTTATATTTCATTTTGCCTTTTGCTTTTGAAGAAGACGGAGGTTTTCTGGCAATCATCAAGAGCAACTGAAACTTTGATCAATCAACTTTGAAGGTCTTTGAAAAGAGACTGCAAAGTGTCGAGCCAGAACAAACATTAGTCGTTAAATAGCATGGGAATGCGCGAAATGAGCAACGATGATGAGCAAGCATGGAGCGGATGGCAAGGCACACAAAACGATGCACAAAATGGAAGGAACGAGGTTCAGAACAAAAATTGACAAATTTGGAGGGTTTTAGGGAAAAATTGTGAAAAGTGTAAGGGCGCACTTTTTCAGCGCCCTTACATTTTTAAGGATTCTGGCTTTGATGCAGGGGCGCTGAAAAACAGTGCTTCTGCACTTTTCAGTGTTAGAATAAATTTCAAAATGCCAGGGCGCACTTTTTCAGCGCCATGACATCTCTCACTGCGAAGTTGGCAATTGATATCTGGGAAGAACTAAATGAATGTATAAGCACACATTTTGGATGCTATTGCATGTGAAGCTTGAGGTTTGGAAAACAATGCGCAGTGATGTTGAAAAACAGCGCTTGACTCTTGAGGCGCGAATTTCTTTGTGTGAAGCATTTGCAAAACGTATTTTTGAAAAGGAACCCTCTTACCACGCATTTTGGAAGGACAAACCTACATCTTTACGCCACTATACATTGATGTAAATGGTGATAGAGGTAAGCAAACATGGCGATGCTTGAAAAGTAAGGAACGTGGGAAGAGAGAAATCACGCCAAAACGAGCCATGAAAATCCCATTGCATGAGGGTGCATCAGGAAAACACGTGGACACAAGATGGATGCATAAAGAAAGAAAAACAATGAGATTAGGATAAAAAGAAACGCCCATACATCTTGAAGAATTCTGAAAATGAAGAAAGGAAGAAAAACGCGTGGTAGAAGAAAAACGTATGAAGAAAACGAAGGTAAGAATAAAAAACGCATATATAAATCTCCAAGATGTGCACAAAATAATAAAGGAGAATGGAGAGAAAGTAAGAAGAACAACTTACCAAGAGAAAACGCGAAATTTGTTTGAGAGGAATTTCAGATTTCTCAAAAACGTGTTTTGCAGCTTGAGAAGATTTCGCCCAGCATGAAGGAATGAAATTGAAGATCATAAACAATGAAAAAGAAACAATAAAACACTTTTAAGTAAATGAGAACACAAAAAACCTAACTCAAGTCGAGCAATTAATTTAGGCACAAAAAGTGGCACGATGAGCGAAAAAATGTAGAACGCATGAAGAAACGCGCCAAGGCAAGAAAATGACTAAGTCTGGATAAAAAATGTAATAGCGCACTTTTTCAGCGCTCTTACATTTTGAAGAATTCACTTTCATGCAGGGGCGCCCTGCACTTTTTATACTTAGCCAATTTCGGCTTGTGAGCAGGAGCGCACTTTTTCAGTGCAACTGCATTTTTCACAATTAACTAAGTACGAACAATGAGACATCGCGAAGGGGCTCGTTTTGAAGGTCTTCGCGAGGCGAACATAGGGGGACGCTCAAACTGAATGTTTGAGACTTTGGAACGCATTTTGAGGTGGCTTGAAAATCACCTCGTTTTGCGTGCCTGAACTTCACAAATCCTAGGAAACGGACAAGTTTCGTAGGGGGGTTATCCGTGGAACAAGCGCTGCTAGATTCCGTGATAACAGATCAAACTTCCCAAGGACACCCCAATTGTTGCAAAAACTCCAGATTATGACCAGCAAAGGTGATGCTTTCTGTCGTTTAATATTTGGGTCTAATTTTAGTGGTTTGGACGTTGGAGAGAGAGGAGTTTGTTTGCCAAAAGCTTGAAGTTGATCGATGCCCAATATTAGACCTCCATTGTTATTGTTACAAGTCATTATCAGGTCTGCAACTTCCTATATCAGGTTTGATAACTCAATGTAATATTTTGATTATAAACTGAAAATGAATGCTTATGATGTTTATTGCAATCTCTATTGAAAAGGCACTGCTCTCTAGTGTTTTCTTGTTCATTGCAATCATTTCTTATGCTATATACAATTGAAAAGCACATTTGAAACAAACACAAACATTTCATTGAACAAGCAACTAGCAAACAGAAATTTTCAAAAAGCAAAATTCAAGGGTGTATGCTACAGTGTTCTCAGAGCCAAATCCTTCCTGCCATCCTATGTGGTCATAAGAAAACAGCACTCTTCATTCTATGAGTGCAAGAGAATAGAGGTATATACAAAGGGACATTAGAAAAGGACATTGGCAGCCCCCACCTATTCCAGAAGGTCAGACAATATCAAGGGCTCTTAAGGCTCATTGGGAGTCATCACAAGGTGTAGAAATGCAGCCAGATTCTCAAGGTGGTGAGGAAAGAACAAGTAATATGGCTGAAAGAGGAAAGGGGAGAGCAAGATCACAAAGTCCTGGAGCTAGGATGGAGAAAAAATTTGACACGATGATGAACATGATGTCTCAATTGTTGGGAAAGATTGGGCAAAATAGAGTGGTGCAAACTACTCCTAACAATCCACAGGTCAACACAATGCATATAGGAGAACATAGTGCTTCAAATCAGTAGAGTGGTAATGGGGGACAGCACAGTACAATTGATTCATACATCTCTTCTAGGCCTTTCGGCCCACTTTCTTAGCTAAGGAGGCACCACAACCCAATCCAGATACCTCTTTGCCAATTGTGGACAGCTTAAGGGAAGGATATGCTGAGTATGCCACTCTTCCTGAAGCTATTAAGATGAACTTATCTTACAATGAATTATTGGACCAGAAGAGAAAAAGGAATGGAAATGGGAATAGATTTGATCAAAGAGACTTGCAACAAGCCATTGGTAAGGTAACACTTGCTCACTTTGATGGGAGTGACAATTGCACAGTGAGGGCTTGGGTACAGAGGCTTGATAATTATTTAGCCCTTAGACCCATGACGGAGGAAGAGGCAATTAAGTTTGCCACTTTACACTTGGACGGGGTAACACGAGTGGTGGTACCATGGCCTAGTTACATTGGGTCATCGGTCTATCACTACATATGATGAGTTCACCACTAGACTCATTGAAAGATTTGACAAGGACCCCAAGATTCATTTCAAAGAGCTGGCCTAGCTTAAGCAATATAGTACAGTAGACGCTTATATAGCAGAATTTCAGAGGCTTTTAATGATGATTACAGGGATTACAGAGAGGAGGATGGTGGTCTTATTCAGTGAAACTGAAGGTCTTATGGAGCCACTTAAGGGATTGATAAAGGCATTTGAACCACCAACTTTGCAAGAGGCGATGAAAAAGGCAAGAAGTATGGAGTGGGCAGCCCCTAAAATGAAATTTCAATCCAAGCCTTTTGTGCACAAAAAAGACAAGAGACCTTTCACTAAGGACACTTCACAGCAGAAAAAATCAGTCACAATGCTTAATGGAGACACACTAAATGACCTCAGAAAGAAGGGTTTATGTTTTAGGTGTAGAAAGTCTTTGTCTAAGGACCATATATGTGCTAAAGGGGTAAAATACATCAAATAGAATACTATTCAGCAGAGGAAAGTGGCTCAGAAAGTTCAGACCAGCAATCTGATTTTGATGAAAAAGAGGAAGAAGAGCCTCAAGGAGAGGTTGAAAAAGGGGAATCAAAGAAGTGTAACCTTGCCCAGCTATATAGCTTTCAGAAGAATGAATCCTTACGCATTAGGGGAGTTCTTAAGGGGCAGCGGATAATAGCATTGATTGACTCAAGTGCTACACATAATTTTATTGATAATGGACTTGTAGCACATAGGGGACTCCAAACACAGGAGGTTGATGGGTTTAGAGTGATCGTTGCAAACAGTTTCACCATTAACTACACTCGGATGATTCCACAGCTTAGCATCCAGTTGGGTAACCACGAGTTCAGGGATGATTTCTATGTGGTTGGCATTGGGGACACAGATTAGTGATGGGCATTCAGTGGTTGCATTCCCTAAGAGAGATCACTCTCAATTTTCAGACCTTAGAGTTGAAGTTCAAATCAGAGGGCAAGAATGTGGTATTGAAAGGGATATCAAATAGAGGGCCTTGTGTTGTTTCTGGCAAGCGTATGGAGAGATTTTTCAGACATAACCAGGTGGAGTGGGCAGCAGAGTGTATAGTCATGCCCACAGTTACAGAGGAGGAGAAACATTCATATCCACTTGATATACAAGCTTTGCTTACGAAGCGAAGCAAGGTTTTTAGTAGTATACCTCCTGGGAGGCCACTTGACAGAGGCATAGAGCACATCATTGAGTTAGAGGAGGGCACTAAACCAGTTATCACTACACCATACAAGCACCCTAAGAGACACAAGGACGAGACAGAAAAGGCAATCAAGGAGCTTTTGGACATGGGGCATATCAGGTTGAGCAAGAGTCCATTTACTTCTTCAGTGGTGCTAGTGAAGAAGAAGGATGGGACTATGCGCATGTGCATAGATTACAAGGCAGTCAATAAGAAAACTATTAAAAATAGATATCCCATCCCACAGATTGATGAGCTACATGGAGCAGTCTATTTTTCTAAGATAGACTTGAGGTTTGGTTATCATCAAATCAGAGTTAGAGAAGACACTGAGAAAACAGCATTCAAATGCCACTGTGGACATTTTGAGTTCCTTGTTATGCCCTTCGGATTGACTAACGCCCTTGCTACTTTTCAGTCTTGCATGAACAGAGTCTTCAAACAACAATTGTGTAAGTTTGTCTTGATTTTTTTTATGATATTCTTATTTACAACAAATCATGGGAGGAGCACTTGAGACACTTAGATGAGGTGTTGAGTATTTTGGAGAGTGAATCATTGTTTGCCAAGGAGTCCAAGTGTGAATTTGGCATGACAGAGTTGTTGTATCTTGGGCACATTATCAGCTCAAAGGGAGTTAGCATTGATCCTAAAAAGACCAAGGATATTCTTGATTGGCCTCCACCTACAAACCTTACACAGTTGAAGGGATTTTTCGGGCTTTGTGATTTCTACAGAAGGTTTGTCAAGGGGTTTTCACAGTTGGCTTCCCCACTTACTAATTTAACCAAAAAAGGGGCAATTGAATAGTTTGAATCAGCGTGGCAAAGGTTTGATCAATTCAAGCAGTTGATGAGCATATGCCCAATCTTAGCCATTCTAGACTTCTCCAAACCTTTTGAGCTTGAGTGTGATGCCTCAGGTGAAAGCATAGGTGCAGTTCTCATGCAGAATAAACACCCTATAGCTTTTGAGAGCAGGAAATTGAGAGGTGGTGAGAGAGCTTCCTCTATTTATGGCAAGGAGATGTTGGCGATCATGCATGCACTTGCCAAGTTCAAACAATACCTTGTTGGGGACAGATTTGTAGTGAAAACAGATCATAACAGCCTTAAGTATTTTTTTAATCAGAGGGATCTTGATGAGAGGTAGCAGAAATGGGTCAGTAAACTTCAGGGATATGAATTTGACATTGAATATGTCAAAGGGAAAAAGAATGTAGTGGTTGATGCTTTGTCCAAAAGACCACATTTGAGCTCCATTTCAATCATAGCAGCAAATTGGAAGGAAAAGATAGAGGCTGATTATGCTAAGAATGCACTTGCAAACAGCATTCTTGATGAGTGTTTACAGGATGATAGATACCAGGTGAAAGATGGCCTCATTTATTATAAGGATAGAATATGGTTGACTCCTAATTCTAATGTGAGAGAGCACATATTTAAGGCTTTCCATGACATTCCGATAGCTGGTCATCCAGGATATTATAAGACATACAAGCAGATCCGTGAGAAATTCTCATGGAAAGGGATGAAAAATGGCATACTTAAGTACGTCTGTGAGTGTCAAGTATGCCAACAAAACACAAATGAGCATACTTATTCTGCTAGTTTATTGCAACCCCTTTCCGTTCCTACTCATAAATGGGAAAGCATATCAATGGATTTCATCATAGAGCTTTCAAAGGTGCAGGGGAAGGACAGTATTTAGGTGGTAGTGGATAGATTGACTAAATTTGCTCATTTTTATGCCATATTAGCAGGATTTATTGTAGTGCAAGTGGCAGATTTATTTTTCAGGGAGGTATTCAGACTTCATGGGACACCCAAGACCATTATCAATGATAGGGACAGCAAGTTTATGACTTTGTTTTGGCAAAAGTTATTCATATTATGTGGTACAAAGCTGACCCCTAGCACTAGTTACCACCCTCAGATTGATGGGCAAACTGAGGTGGTGAACAAGTGGGTGGAAGGTTACCTACGCAACTATGTTTCAGAGCAGAAGAAGGAGTGGGTTAAGTGGTTGCACCTAGGAGAGTATTGCTATAACTCTACCTTCCATATGTCTATTCGAATGTCTCCATTTATGGCATTATATGGTTACGAAGCTCCTAGCTTTGTTGATTTACTTTTTGGAGATTGCAAAGTGCCCAGAGCCAAAGATCTTCTTCAGGAGAGTCAAGACATCATGAGGTCTCTGAGAGAGAATATACAGCATGCTCAAAATCAGCAAAAGCTATATGCTGATCAGCACCGCATTGAGCGTGTTTTTGAGGTTGGAGACATGGTTTATTTGCGGTTGTAGTCCTACTGGCAGTCCACTCTCAAGAAGAGTGGGTCAGAAAAGCTTAAGCCTCGGTTTTATGGTCCTTTCAAAGTTATCAAGAGAATTGGAGAGGTGGCCTATGAGTTGGAGCTACCCGAGAACAGCAAGGTGCATAATGTCTTTCATGTTTCTCGCCTTAAGAAGGCACTTGGTCAAAATGTGGTTCCTTCTACAAAGTTGCCTCCTTTGGATGAGGAAGGCAAGTTGATTTTGATCCCTGAGGCTATATTGGAGGTCAGAGAGCGTACACTGCGAAGAAGAGTGGTTAAGGAGTATTTGATTAAGTGGAAGAATTTTTCAGTGGAGGATGCTACTTGTGAGAGTGAGCAGATATTACAGAATCCTAAGTTGCAATTGCTTGAGGGCAAGCAATCCTGGGAAGGGCGGACTGTAATGTCCCTTTCTTGCTCTTGAGCAGTGTTGTGATTCAATTAACCTATTCTAGAGTTCTCGTAGGCTAGTTGATGTGGTTAGGGGACTCAGTGACCAGCATTGGAGTTCAGTGTAGGGTTTCAAAGGGGTTTCTATTTATAGCAATGACCAGTTTATGATGTCTGCAATCTTCAATTGGTCACAGTACTCTTCAGTGGTCTTTAGTTTTGCTCAGTTTGGTGCTTGGTGTAAACTTACTATTTTTAGTAGTGCTATTTATAGTAAGTCATTTTTTGGGGAGTTGGTCCCAGGCCAGTATGTACGTAGCAATATTATTTCTCAGTTGGTTTGGAGAGCCTAAGGTTGCAGTAGTTAATCATTGTTTTATTCAATCACTTAAGTTGTTTATAAAGTTATTTTATAAACTTAAGTTGAGGGGGTGAGTGGTTATTCAAAAAGTACCTTCGCCTAGGCGTGCAACTTAAAGTTGTTTTAAAAGGCTTTATTAATATTTTATTCCTCCATGAAGTGGAACGCCTAGAGAAGGGAGAAAAGATAATTTTAAATGTTTAATTTTTCAAAGGCAAGAAGGGTGTGGGTTTTTAGGAGGAATTTGAGAGACTATTTCAAGTCCATCACCCTAATTTCTTTATAACTCCATTTTGGCTCTCATTTGCATATCTTTACTTTGGCAACATAACGAAATGTTGTTGGATTTCTTTCAGATTGCTTGGGCTGCGAACTGAGGACAAAAACCCTCTTCGTTTGGGCTGACCTAGTCAGATTGTGAGTGATTCTACAACAGGGATCACATAGAGCTTAACAGAGTTCGAGTTTGGTGATTGAAAATGAAGATTTATCAGTACTTTTGAGGAGTTTCTGGTGTGGTTTGTTTACTTTTCAGTTTGGAGCGATTCTATGAAGATTTTGGTGTGTTTTATATCATTTTCTGGGCATTGCTTTTCTGGACCTGAAACTGGTTTTTGGCTCATAACTCTGAGTTGGATTGAGAAATCGAAATAGGTACTGATTCTTTGAAAGACCTATCTCATGGCGATTCCAAAGAGTATTAGCTTGCAATTTTGGGATGAGATTTGAATTTTCTAGAGTGGATCGAACTTCCCAGGAAGGACGCCCCAGTTGCCGCAAAAACTCCAGATTATGACCAGCAAAGGTGATTCTTTCTGTTGTTTAATGTTTGGGTCTGATTTTAGTGGTTTGGACGTCGGAGAGAGAGGAGTTTGTTTGCCAAAGCTTGAAGTTGATCGATGCCCAATATTAGAGCTTCATTGCTGCGGTTACAAGTCATTATCAGGTCTGCAACTTCCTATATCAGGTCTGATAACTCAATGTAATATTCTGATTATAAACTGAAAATGAATGCTTATGATGTTTATTGCAATCTCTATTGAAAGATATTGTTCTCTAGTGTTTTCTTGTTCATTGCAATCATTTCTTATGCTATATACAATTGAAAAACACATTTGAAACAAACACAAACATTTCATTGAACAAGCAACCAGCAAACAGAAGTTTTCAAAAAAAAAATCAGGGGTGTATGTTACACATCAATTACTAGAAATTTCCAAGTAATCAGTTGTTATGGTCTGAGAAGTGACTATGCATGAATAGTTGTTGCACTCACAACTGCAGGAAGAAGACAATTTTCCTTCAAAAGAGGAATCAGGGTTTGTTCAGATGAAAGACAAGAAAGAGCAAAGGAATTCATCTTTCGCTGTGGCTGAGATAGCTGTATGCAGAATATGGTAGCAGTTCCGGCCCAGTTCTATCACAGCTTTTTAAAGTATGTAGACAGCTTGCAGATGGTGCACTGGGATGGTTGTTTGGGTGTATCAAGCAATGTCACAATGCAAATGCTTATTGTGGAAGGTTTCGAGCACTCAAAAAGTTGGTGCTGGAACCCAGCATGAACATTGGTGCAGAGGCCAAGAGAAGCACATTCAATGGGGAGGTCAGACGAGAGATGCAAGGTCCGAATGTTGCAGGATCTAAGAAGAGTGTTGAAGGTACTGCAGCCCTCTGCAAAGCACTGGCATACCAAACCATGAGGGCAGAGGTGACCCTGTTTAATCTGTAGTATGTGAAAAATGGAAGGTGGTGGGATTTGGCCCATTTTGTGGTTGGGGGTTGGTTGTATGTATTTTTTGTTAGCATGTAATTAAGGAATGTGTAGTCCTTCTATTGGTAGTTCCCAGCTAGAGCTGGTGGTTGTAATTGGACCATTACTAGATGTTTTGCCCTTGGGTCAGGACCCCAATAGATCGTCCCTTTTACAAATCATACAAAAAAAAAGAAAAAAGTAGTGTGCTTTGCATCTACTACAGATATTCTTTTTATTTAGCCTGATAAATCCATTTCTCCCATTTTATGTGAAAATGTAAATAAAATAAATTAATTAATTCCCATTGTAAATGACCAGTTCATGTATACCTTGTAAAAGTAAGCACTGAAGCTCGATGTATATAGTAAAGAAAGTGCTACTTACCCTCTAGCCAACCAAAGAAGGGGCGATGTTGATCCTATTCCTGCAAATTCATTTGGAGAACCACGTACTTGGCCAGCTGCTTCTTTACTCTTAAATTCTCCTGGGTAAGACCATACTAATGTTGGAAGAGGTTCATCTCTTGAAGCATCATAGCCAGGAGGCAAATACAGGGTTGCAGTCAATTGCACCCCATCCTTACGCTGGTATCTAATCATCTCTTTCTGCAATTTGGAGAGTTGGGGATATGGGTGTGGGAAATTAGTAATTTGACTAATTCTTTTCTCTGGCCAAGACTGCAAAAAGTACTGTGGATTTTCTGTTTTTGACTCTTTCGAAAAAAGTATTTTGAGTTTATCAAGATCCAGATCGCCATCAGACTGATCAGACATTAAAGCGGCAACTGCCTGGAAATATGTTTCTTTGTCACTTTCCCATATACGCTCCTTTTCACCTGTGTTTCTGATTACAAGCAGCCACATCACTATACAGGAAATTCAACAAGAAGGTTCTGGGAAAATCTGACAATTAACTAGCTAGCTAGTTAGAACATCCAAATAGAAGAATTGAAAACCTCACATGTCTAAAAGATCAAGAAAAGGAACATTTCCTTCTGGTGTTGCCCCACTCCCATTCAACAAAAGGAATGTACTTCCATCTGCCTTTCTTATCTTTGCAAGAATATAAGTTCCAGCCGATGTTCGCCGAAGCATTGGTGAGCCTGGATCAGAATAAACATCCTCTGATGATCTGTCAAATAGTATACGAGCCCCTTGTTCTTTATTTCCTGGAGATATTATCCATGTCCGAGTACGCCTTGTTTTATACCATGACTCATAAACCAGAGCCAAGGAATCATCACTCCAAGATATTCCCCTATAAATGAAATAAGATTTTTAGAGAAATATTATGGTAATGCAAATAAATAAGTCAAATGTAAGCATCTATTTAAAGAGAATGCTTTCAACTTAGACTCGAAAACAAATTATTAAAATATGGAATAGCTAACTGCAGATTTATGTATTTAATCAGATACAGAAGTGCACTGAAATCTACCCATTCAGAGCCAGAAATTCTGATCTAGTTATCAATAGTTCATCCATCTGATCTATAAAGATATCAAGTGTGTTACATTGCTGCCTGAAATAACTTCACTATAGAAGAACTATTTAACTTCAAGTTTCCAAAATGCTTGTTCCCATAAATAAACTGTGCCCCACAACTACTAAGTATTTCTTGATATTAAGAGTGATCTTTAATGCCACGACTTTTTCTCTCAAACTCCAAGCCAATCATTTTACATGCAGTATAAATTTACAATTTTTTCTGGAAACTTCATTCAAAAAAATAAGCACTGTAGAGTGTACATCCATGCCTGCTTATAGCTCACATAATCTTCCAGCCATCTTAATGATGAGAGTAATTTATCCAATAAACATGGAATTTATGACCACAATGCCATTCATAACCGCAAAAAAAGCAAACATTGATTAAATTCTATTTATTATTGATATTTTGGATTTAAGAGTTTATTCCAATTGATAGCAATGCCAAGGGCAAAGGGCAATGCATGCTTAATCATTAAGTGATTATGTATTGTGTTTCTTTCCGTAATTAGGCCTTCAAAATTTTGTTCATAGAAGAAAATACTGATTTCTACAATATAAAGTTATAAACAAGCTTGAGTAAAATAAGGGTTCATGTAAGCACCCATAACGGAGATCAAGCTTATGAAGAACCTCAGGCTCCTCACCAGACAGTGGTTCAGCAGATTGTGTGTAGACAATATCACGAGGAGAGACCTCAACCTTTGCATCACCTCCATCTTGCGTCTCTGCCCTGTTAGAAGATGAAAAATCAAGAGCTATACAAGGAACTTAAACATTTTGCATGACACAAAACTTGAAAAAAGAGGAATACACCCCTGTTTTTACCAGATGAAATTTGAAAAAAGAATTGAAAAGGTCTAACTAGTAGCATGGAAGTACCTGTTATCAGGAAATCAATCACACAGAAAACTAGAAATCTTTTCACAGAAAGAGTAAAAACAGTTGTACACAAGTTAGATTATGATTATACCAGCAAAGTGATGAAGGCTTATCAGGCCGCCAACGGATAGACCTCATGCCTTTCCGAACACTGTTAAAAGCAATGGGAATGTCTTCTGCAAGAGGAAGATCACATATTTCCCTAACAAATTTTCCATCTGAAGTCCATATTTCAATTCTCTTTGGGAACCTTCCACAAGGTACAATAAATGAGTAAGGCCTATGGATGGAGGAGATCATTAGATATTTCCCATCAGGTGAAGGATCTATTGATGTATACACAGCTGGTGGTCCTATAGCTTTTATTGTCCCATCTAATCCGACCCAAAGTAACTGTGATGTGGAATAGTAATCAAATAGATCTGCATCATACGCATCTTTCAACAGGTCTTGATATGTTCTCACTTGCACTATATTTTCTTCCTCATTAGATTGAATCTTTGGGCCTGATGGAATCAATGGCTTTTTTGGAGGCTCTCCACGAGATGGAGGTATGGTACATACAACTAGCGTGGAGTCATCAATCCACACAAAGCTGCAACATGAA
This sequence comes from Sequoia sempervirens, assembly GCA_007258455.2. NCBI lineage: Eukaryota > Viridiplantae > Streptophyta > Pinopsida > Cupressales > Cupressaceae > Sequoia > Sequoia sempervirens. Next base: position 14,224 of record VDFB02251888.1, read on the forward strand.
AAGGATCAGGCTTGTAATTATTATGCTGTAACACAATTAACTAGCATATTGACAACATCATAGAAATGACAGTTTAATAAGTTGATCCATGCCTGCTTACTGAAGACTTACTTGTCAAAAACTGCATTTATGTTGAATTCTGTTGTGCCAGTTAAAGGCCTGGCTTGACCAGTCTCTACATTTGCAACCCAAAGGCTTAACTTACTGCTTGTATTATCCTCCTTTAAAACACATTCAGATGTTTAGGTAAAAGCCAATAATCTGCATTATCAGATAAATAGAAATGTAAAGGAAATCTGAAAGCACGTAAGCTTATGTTTTCAACCTGATCAAACCGAATACTGAAAGATAGATGTTGCCCATCTCGTGACCTATGAAAGAGAAGTAAATGGCACAAAATAAGAGAAAAGTACATAAAATCGTTAATATGCTTGAAATCCCCTGAAAGAGTAACCAATTACCACTTTCAATTTTTTCTACAGTTCAATCATCTTGTTTCTTTGTTGCACTTTCCCAAACATCGACCTTATTGACAAGGCTGATGACATTAAGGTTTCAAATAAAAAACAGGCAAAGGATTTTACTCAAATGCATCAATCAACTTATGAAATACTCACTCCTACAAGCCTTCTTTCCTTTATTAGATTTAACAAACAATATATAGCCATATTCCAATAAACTAAGATTGATAATGATATCAGACAAGAATATTAGTCACACAGAGGAAAGTTTGTCCAAGATACAGAAGATTCTAGTATATAGAAAATAAACAAATTTGGACATATCCTAACTGTTGCATATTTTCTTGTAAGACCTACTTGAGTATAACCCTACTTGGGCACACTACCATGTGAAATATATAATCATATTCCAATAAACTAAGATTGATAATGACATCAGACTAGAATATTAGTCACACACAGGAAAGTTTGTCCAAGATACAGAATATTCTAATATATAGTAAATAAACAAATTTGGATATATCCTAACTGTTGTATTTTTTTTTTTGAAGACTAATTTAAATATAACCCTACTTGGGCACATTATCGTGTGAAATATATAAATCACTTTCCAATAAACTAAGATTGATAACGATATCAAACTAGAATATTAGTCACACACAGGAAAGTTTGTCCAAGATACAGAAGATTCTAATATATAGAAAATAAACAAGATATATCCTAACTGTTGCATATTTTCTTGTAAAGCCTACTTGAATATAACCCTGCTTGGGCACATTACCATGTGAAATAGTATGAACGAAGGTAATGTTCTGTTGCAATTTACATTGGACATCGATTTCAGTAATAACAAGTTAAAGCCTACAAATAAATACAACTAAAAATTTTGAGGATAATGACTTTATACTTCATGTAACAAGAAATAAATGCCAACTCTATGCACAGTCCTACTCTTACTATCATCCAACACAATTATGTTTCAAATCAAAGTTACTTGCCTCAAGTTAGCTACACAAAGATGCAATGCAACCAAGATGCTAATCTGTATTGTCTCACTGAAAACACTTTGCTTTGTGGTTGATGTTTGTCAAAAAGGAAATGTAATCATTGTTCCCTTTAAAACTCAGTATATATGTATCAACAGTGATAATTTCCCTGTCTATCCTATGTGAATATTTGCTTTCGTTTATGACACATCATACACAGCAATAATTTGCACAATAAGACCCTAGAGTAACATACAGCAAAAAACCTGGTATAAAGAAACACTACAATGGCATTCACTGTAATAGGTAGAATTTCTTGCAACAAAAAGGATGGAGAAACCATCGATCTCTTACCAACTAACAAAATTGATTTTTGCACCATCTGGGAAGCCAAAGACTTCTACCTCTGGTCCTAAAGTGTCATCATCCATCAGTTTATGGATTCCTATCCCAGTGTAAAATGACCTGAAGAAAAGTTTACACAATAAACAGCAACAATGATGATAAATATCTCAGACCAGATGCAATCAAAACTGTAAAATTGCTTGATAATCAGATAAAATCATCCTATCTTCACAAAAACATGTACAAAATAACTTACATTCGGCTTCTTGCATTGTAATTGCTATCAATACGAATTCCAGCAAGCTTCTCTTCTGGTCTTGCAAGATCTGAGAGAGGAGGTAACGACCTGCGCTTGAGAAATAAAATCTTATCTCGCTGGGGAGAAAAGGACAAAGCAGGTGTTGGGGGTGCATCAACAATCTTTCTTATATCTGCTGGAGGAAGATGATAGCCAGAAGACTCTGCAGAAAGCAAATGAAAATAGGAAATCACAACTAAAACTTAATCCAAACTACATGATTAGAACTAAGAAACGTTGATGGTATATATCTTCAAAAGTTAAAAAAAAAAAAAAAGAATTCGATCAAAATATCTAGAGATGTTTAAGCTCATACTTCATTTCTTCAGGAGATATCAAAGCATAAATCATTTATATTTGGCTCCACAATGAAACAGAAAAAAATACTAGTTAAAAATTTATTCTTTAATATTTCTTTGCAAGTAATTAAAATTTAAACCAATGCAAAATAAGAGCTCTCTCAAACTACATGCAAGATACAATGTTAGGCTAACATCCTAAGGTAGGAAATATGCATGTTCAGCCAATGAATGCAATCAGTGTTTAAATCTAACACTTCTTTTTAGGGTCCAGGAACATTGAGAGTTTTGAAATTAAACAAACCGTGTGTCATTGCATTGAATATTATATGTGTTTTTCAAGTTCCAACAATATATAAGAAGCCTATATTTAATAAGAAATGTGTTTTCCCAATAATTCAAACTGTGATACCAAAGTGTAAACCTAACACCTCCATGAAAACCTATGTGAAAAAGAGAATCAAACTATAAAGGAAAAAGCATTTGTAATGTCCTCTTCCTAGCCAGTGGCTCGAAAAACAAGGTTAGCCTATTACTACGGTTCCCGTAAGCTAACAGGATGATTAGGGAATCTTTCTGAGGGATTTTAGGACTTGCCCTTGTTACTTACTATTTTTAGTAAGTGACATTTGGGGTCAATGATGGCACACTTGCAGTTGATCTTGGTCGTGGACACTCTCGAGAGTTCTTTTCGATATCCGGGCCAGGAGTTATGGAATTATTAAGTCACATTATTTAATAATATTCTATTATTAAGTGATTTAGTGATTTAATGTTATAAAGTGAAAGTGACTTTATTAAAAGAATATTTTAAGTCACTTTATAAGTATTTAAGTGAAATAAGTCACTTTATGAAGTATTTAAGTGAGATAAATCACTTTTGACAAATGATTTAATATTAAATTAAAGAAGCTATTGAAAATTGGCGTGGATTTCAAGAGAAGATATTTATGATTTTCATTTGTCAAAGGTTGCAACCCTAATTTGAGCGTACTTCTCCATAAGGCAAGGATATGAGCTCATTATTCATTATTCAGAATATTATATCAATTTTTGTGAGCTGCTGCTGCAAGTTTTGTTTTTCATGGCTGATTGAGGATGGATACCCTCTTTTAGAACAAGTTCTGCAAGCATGCAAGATCGTCCAAGGATCCTACTTGATTGGTCTCATTCAAGGATCAACATATGAGCATAAATATTGAGTATTGCATTGAAGAATAAATCGGGTGTTAATATTAGCATTGCAGATCTGGAACAAGGGTTTGCATATTTACTTAGTTGCAGATTACCAGTAATAAACCAGCATGTGGGAGTTGAAGATTGAATCCTTCCAAGCTCGTGGATCAAGACTACAGGGCCGTACCTCTTCTATTCAAATGCAAATGGCTTAAGCATACCTTTGACAGCAATTCTCCTGAGAATTCAGAGCATCACATGACACTTCTGATCTGCATGTGTCTTAGCTATGCACAGGCCGTACTGTCCTAGGAAGGCGTGTCGGTTGGGAGATAGGGCAATTGGTCTTTTGTCCTGTTTTCTCTTTCCTTGGTGGCGCCCAGCTATTTCCCATAGATCAACATCATTTCTAGTGTGAACTTTCAGCATATCAGTGCTAGGCGTTTGGAAATGTATGACATTCAGGCTGCTATAATAAAAATCAGAATTATGAAATTCATGATCAGCAAATGGGTATGTGTCCTATTTAATTGAAATTAGTTATACGCATCTAGGTCTTCCTTGGTTTATGTTTTCCCCTTACTTTTTTTTACATTATTTCAATTGCTGCAAAAACTCAACATTCAAACTACAAAAAAACACTCAAAAACAATCAAAATTATAAAGACAAGAAAAGTCAGATCAAACACCACAAGGGGTTGTTTCAGTGGTATCAGAGCTCTTAATATCCTGCCATCTTGTGAGGTTATTTCACGAGTGACAAAGAATAGACTTATCACAGGGGTTCACGACCGTGGCATCCTCCGCAGGTGCCGAAGGGAGAAACCATTTCAGAGGTTTTAGGCATTCACAATTCACCGGAAATAACAAGAACCCTATCCAATGACAATGAGAGTATTGTAGGTACCATTGGAGATAGAGACAAAGTGCATTCAGGTTCCATTAGCCCTGATGCCAAGAGAGAGCAGAAGTTTGACACTATAATGAACATGTTGGCCGATTTTTTGCATAAGATGAACCAGGTTCCTAATCTTGGTCACACAGGACAACATGACAACTCCAATAGTTCTAATGCTCAGCCTGAAGAGAGGCCAAGGATTCCTATCAATACCACATCTAAGCCTTTGCAGCCTACTTTTACATGGGGGTTGAGACCCCTGTTCATCAGGAACAACCTCCGGAGCAGCCGACAAACATGGTCGATGAGGTTAGGACCAGCCATATAGAGTACACTTCACTACCTGTTGACATCAAGAATGTGTTGACATTTGACCAATTCCTGAGCCAGAGGAGACAAAGGGCAGTGGCAATCGGCAAACTTGAGACTAGAGCACCACAAGGCACCAGAGATCTCCAGCAAGTAGTGAGTAAGATTAATTTGGAACATTTTAATGGAGGGCATCATTGTACTGCACATGGTTGGGTTTAGAAGTTAGATAGCTTCCTCCCCTTGAGGCCCATGCCTAAAGAAGAGGCAATCAAGTTCGCCACACTACATCTGGATGGCATAGCTCACGAGTGGTGGTACCATGGTTTGATTACTTTGGGTCACAAGTCAATTGTTTCTTATGATGAGTTTACTGACAAACTCATTGAACAATTTGACAAGAGAGATCCCGAGGTTTCCTTCCGAGAACTTGCACAGCTTAAGCAAGTTGGGACATTAAAGGTTTATATTTCAAAGTTTCAAAGGATATCCGTGATGGTCACGAGAATATCAAAGAGGAGGTTGGTAGTGCTTTTCAGTGAGGGTCTCTTAGAACCCTTACGAGGTTGGATTGAAGCCTTTGATCCACCTTCCTTACAGGATGCTATGAAGAAGGCGAGAGATATGGAGCTTGCTGCCCCAAAAACAAGATTCCCACAAAAACCATTCTCTTCATCAAAGGATAAAGCACCAAATACATTTTCAAACCAACAAAGAAAGCCTTTCCAAAAACTCAGTGACAAGACCCTTCAAGACTTGAGAAGGAAAAAATTATGCTTCACCTACAAAGGGCCAAATGAAAAGGGACATGTATGTCCTCTTAAGGGAAAAATGAATCGGTTAGAGTCCTACTATGCAGGCAAATCAGATTCTGAAAATTCAGAACAGCAGGTTGATGAGGAAGGGAAGGAAGAAGATAATGCCTCCAAAGTGTCAGAAAAGGTAAGGGAAGAAGTTCTACCTATAGCCCAACTCTCGAGCATTCAAAGAGAACGATCCTTCAGGATTAAAGGAGTTTTAGGTGGCCAGCGTGTGATTACCTTGCTTGATACTAGAGCTACTCATAATTTCATAGATGAGGGCTTGGAAGCAAAGCGTGGACTTAAAACCGAAGAGTTCGATGGATTCAAAGTGAGAGTAGTTGATGGGTTTACACTTAGTTGTAACTGAATGATTCCAAACCTCACATTGCAGTTGAACGATTATGAGTTCCAGGCAGATTTTTATGTGGTAGGCATGGGAGAGTTGGATGTTGTACTTGGCATGAAGTGGCTTCGTGCTATTGAGGAGTTTACCCTCAACTTGCGGGTGATGGAGATGAAATTTGAAGCCAATGGCAAGAGGCATGTTTTGAGGGGAATGTCAAATGGGAGCCTTCGAGTTATCTCGCTCCGAAGAATGGAGAGATTGATCAAGCATGATCAAGTGGAGTGGGCAGCTGAGTGTTATACTTTGCCATCACAAAGTGAGTAGCTGAAGTATGAGTATCCTCCCAACATGCAGGCCTTGAGAAACAAACACAGTAAGGTGTTTGAGAGTTTACCTCATGGAAGACCACCCAACAGAGGGTCTAAGCACCTTATAGAGGTTGAGGATGGTGCTAAGTCGGTCATCATTACTCCCTACAGGCATCCCAAGAGTATGAAGGATGAGATCGAGAAGACAATAAAGGAACTTTTGGATATGGGTTACATCAAACCAAGTAAAAGTCCCTTTACATCTTCCATTGTCCTAGTGAAGAAGAAAGATGGCACCTTACGGATATGTATTGACTACAGAGCCTTGAATAAAAAGAGCATTAAGAACAGGTACCCCATTCTGCATATTGATGAGTTGATTGATGAGTTACACAAAGCCTGTTTCTTCTCCAAGATTGATCTTCGATTCGGTTACCATCAGATCCGGGTTAGAGAGGGGGATGTGGAGAAGATGGCATTTCGATGCCATTTTGGTCACTATGAGTTCCTTTCGGCCTAACCAATGCACCAGCTACCTTTCAATCTTATATGAATTGGATCTTCAAAGATCAATTGAGGAAGACAATCCTCGTCTTTTTCGATTATATACTAGTCTTCAAAAAGACTTGGGAGGATCATTTAGCACATTTGGATTCAGTGTTGAGCATATTGGAGAGTGAATCTCTATTCACCAAGGATTCAAAATGTGACTTTGGCATGAGGGAGTTGTTGTACTTGGGGCATATCATCAGTGCCGAGGGGTTTAAGATGGATACTAAGAAGGTGAAGTCTATAGTCGATTGGCTTCCACCCACGAATCTCACTCAGCTGAAGGGATTCTTTGGGTTATGTGGTTTCTACCGCTGCTTTGTCAAGGGCTTTTCACAGTAGGCCGCCCCACTTACAGACTTGATGAAGAAGGGGGCTTTTGATTGGAACCCAGGAGCACAACAGTACTTTGAAAAGTTCAAACGGTTGATGAGTTTGTGTCTAGTTCTCATTATTCCAGATTTTACACGGTCGTTTAAGCTATAGTGCGATGCCTCGGGAGAGGCCATTGGTGTTGTGTTGATGCAAGATAAGCACCCCTATAATGTCCCCAATTTAGCCCTATGCTCTTCAATTGAATTTAGCCTATTTCCGGAAACTCATAGGCTAAGCAGAAATGGAAATTAGAGTTTCCACTTTTATAGGAAGTTTTAGAGGCTTGCATGCGAGAGTTTTCGTTGCATGTCTGGTGGAGCTTTTTGCGTTTTTTGAGAGCTTCAGATGAGGTAACATGCATGTTGAGAAGATGACAAGCATTTCTCTCCGGTACCTTGCATGCAGGAAAGGTTTCTAGGTTTTCAAAGAGCTTCAGAATGGTATAACATGCATCTTCATCTTACAATCTTCCCAGGGACTTACTATTTTTAGTAAGTCATGATAACTACCCAGTTTGTGCTCAAAAGGTGTTTGCGAACACTTACTATTTACAGCAGTTTGTTATTTTTGGTAAGTTCTATTTATGGCAGTGTCATCCTTGCAGCCTTCCTGGAGACTTACTATTTGTAGTAAGTCATGTTTTCTGCTCAATTTGGCTTTCTATTGACTTTGAAGTGAACTTACTATTTTTGGCACTTGCTATTTTTAGTAAGTCTATTTTTGGCAATGGCATCATCAGCAGCCTAGCTCAGATCATCATGCTATTTTTGGCAGTCTAGCAAAATCAGTTTTGGGCGTTGGTTTTGGCTTTGGTTTCTATTTCTCCTTTGGACTGAGTTTCAACACTTAGTCAAATTTATATTTTGAGTTTGTACCCCATGCCTAGTCAATGAACTTCAAGTTGTTTTTAAAATGAGGCCATGAAGTGGACACTTCATTAATGCTTAAAAATGTTTTATTAATGTTTAAATATCTCTTCAAAAGTGGGACGACTTGGAGAAGAATATTAAGAGTTTTAAATATTTTAAAATGCATTTTGAGGTGGATGTCCTTTGGAGGAACTGAAGAGGTTTCTTGGCTGGAGTTACAGATTGATTCATTCGCCCATTTGAGCTTATAAATTGATGCTTTGTGAAGAGTTGAGTATCTTTTGGAAATTTGATAATGTTATGCTGCTGAACTCAGTTCAGACTTTGCTACAAGGGTTGCGTGCTTTCTAGTTTTTGATACCTTTCTTCGGGCCTGAAACTATGGTTTCCTGGAGGGTATACTGAAGACCATGCTTCACTCAGGAGTGTGGATAGTGCTCAATTTCTAATTTTAATTACAGGCAAATTGTTGGTTTATAATTTGTCTGTACTGCTAATGTCAATGGCTGAAGCGAACTTCTGTTGATAGCTTTGCCTCTTATTTTAATTTCATTTTGGGTACTGGCTCATGCTATGCTACTGTGGAGGGCACCCAGTTTTGCAAGTTTGCAGATTTAATGATTGTGTTTTGAATTTTTAAATGCAAGTCGACCTCCTTGAGAGGCCGTACCATTTCAGCTTGCCTTGGAGTTCATGCAGACTATATATTGCTGTTTCTGGCTCAAATTTCTCAGTTGGAAGATGGACGCCATGATGAGAGGCTTCTACTGACTATTGAACGAAGTCTTTCCGAGTTGTGTGCAAAGTGCTACATTCATTTTGGTGAATTCTCACCTTGCTGGTCTGATTTTCTGTTCATACTGTTTCTAATCAAACTTAGTGTTTTCTAGCATACTGTTGTTTTGAGCTTAATTCCATATCACTCTTATCATAGTTGAAAAAATCATGGCTTCCATTAGCTTTCATGTCGATATTAGATTCGGACGAGTTAATCGCCTTATTACTACCAATGAAGTAATATTAAAAACTCATGTGCTTGTCGTCTGAGGAAAGCGAAATCGCGCGCGTTTAACGATTAATCTGGGCAAAAAAGGAATCAATTTTTAATGTCCTGCCCTAATTTTTAAGCGACTAAAGGCATAGTAAAAGCGTAACTTCATTTATTCCATTCACGCTTAAGGAAAAGCAGAGTGAAGAGCAGTAGAATAAAGCGGATTGAAGGCGATGGCGACCTGAAGGCAGCGGCACGGAAAGCAGGAGCGCGGTATGTTTCGATTTCTTCAAAATATTCAAACGCCCAGTTCGATCGATCATGTCTGTGATTTTACAAACAAAAAACCTTGATTTTTAACAAAAACGCCCAGGTCGAGCTGTAGTTTTTTTAATTAATTATTTAAAATTTTAAACATATTTTCAATTTTCAATTTTCAATAGTCATTAATTTTTTTTGGATTTGTAAACATATTGTGTAAAATGTAAACATATTTTTATTAATTATTATTTTTAAACATATTTTTATTAATTATTTATATTTTATTGATTTTTCTTTTGTAAACATATTTTCAATAGGTGATTTTTTAAAATTTGATTTACTATATTAACTTATTATTGATTTAAGACTCCAAGTTATAATACATTAATTTTTAATTTTTAATTTAATATATTAATTTTTAATTTACAGTTTGGTTTTGGTCTATGATACATTGATGATTGATACGTATTAAGGTTTTAAACTCTAATTTTGATTTATAGATGATGAAATCAGTAAATACATTGATGATTGATATGTATTAAACTCTAATTTTGATTTATATATGATAAAATCAGTAATATGTTCTAAAAATTCAGTTTATATGTGTGGTTTTTAAGAATATTTTAAAAAATTGTGTATTTTCAAATGTTCGATAAATTTGCCGAGTTATTGCCGAGTTTTTCCCCGAGTTTTTGCCGAGTCCCGAGTTTTTAAAATTTTTGGGTCTGCCGAGTTATTGCCGAGTCCGAGTTTTTCAACTATCACTCTTATATTGTACTTGTTAAAGGTTTATTACTCTAACCTTCTATGGATTTTGGAAGCATATCTATTGCTAATTGCAACTGAAACTTATTATTTGTAAAGCCGGTTTAGTAGTACTAAGAGCTATTTTAATTATTGTTGCAAGTTATATGTTTGTAAACACTCCCACTGAAGAAGTGGTTGAGTTAAATAATTTACTATCAATCTTGATAATTTCCCCCCACTGAATAAGGGGCAGAGCGGAAAAATATTCCCCCCACTGAATAAGTGTAATGTCCCCATTTTCCAAGCATCAGAGTTCGTAAGGATTAGCCTATCAATTGACCCTCGTAGGCTAACACTGATAGTTAGAGGATCCTTCGTGGCTGTAATCAGGGTGTTTTTCTCCTTCAGAGCTCAATATGGGCTCAATTTGGCCTTCGTTTGACTCAGTTCTTCATACTTACTATTTATAGTAAGTCACCATGTTAGGGGAGTCAGGGTTGCTAAATTTAGTAAGGCACCTGAACAGGTCTCAGATGCAGTGTTGACCTCCTTTGGTTGGATGAGCAAAATATTAAATGATTAATGATTAATTATCATTAAAGGTACTTTAATGATAATTAAATATTATAAAGTTTAATTATAAAATTAAAAGTGTACTTTATTTCCGATGAGGCCATGACCCTCAATTAAAATCACTTAAAGTACATTTTTTATTATTATTTTGGACACCCAAGGTTAGAGAGATATTATAAAGTTTTATTAAAAACCTAAAGTGGATTTCAAAAGAGGATTAAAAGCAGCTTAAGAGGTCAACCTTCTTGAGGAATTATAAAAGGGCATCAAAGGCATTCGAATTCATTATGTTTTGAGAATATTAAATTGTGTCTTGGAGTTCGTGCTTGGAGAGGAAACCAATTAGGGTTTTCTGCCAATTCTGCATTGGAAAACGAAAACTCTTCAGTGTTAGTGCAATTTTGAGGCTGTGCAATACCAGCTGATATTATTGCTTGAGAGGGCTTCATTCAGGAGTCCATTTGGAGCTTACAGGTGAAAAATCAACATAGGGTTTGAGGCAGTTTAAAGGTATATCTATTGCAGACCTAAGTTATTCATTGGCAGCCATTATCAATCAGGTTTCAAGCTATTTAATGTGTTGCTACAGTACCCGCGCTACAGTGCGCATGAACAGTGTTCGCTACAGTGATCCGCTACAGTAACTTGGTGCATCATTCAAAGCATTCTCAGCCTAGGCACAATTCTGGAGAAGCATTGCATTCTTCCTTGGCATCAAATATTGAAAGGAGGTGGTCTGATTTTATTATCAGACATACAAAGCAGCAAGAAGAGGCCACGATTTTGTTCACATCTTCCTCCTTTGGTGTCGATTCTTCATATGGTTTATTGCAAGGCTTTCATTAATGAAGTGTGGTGATTTCAAGGGCATTTGAGAGGATGTTTATCAGCCCATAAATTAAATAGAAAATCTGATATGCAAAAACAGGGGCGGCTAAGAGATCTTGGACGATTTCTGTCAAGGGAGCTTCAAAACAATCCAAATCAATTTCTGAGACATTGTTAGAAGGCTTGGAGGCTAGGCGCTAAGGATAGGAGGTCAAAGACATTGCAAGTAAAGACAATCGAATTTTTTATGTCAAACAGCCATCTACTTCCAGGTTCCTTGTCTTCATTATTTTGCACATTCTTCAGCATTAAGGCATTGTAATCTTTGTTGAGAAATAGGTCCTTTGGCATTGTCATTAGTTTCAGCTGTAGGTTGCATCTGTAATCAGCCATTGTCATATCTTATATATTTCTAATTTGCCAAGAGTCTTGGCTGTTTGAAAATCATCATTGTAATGAAAAGACAATTGCATTGAAGGAGTAATAAGAGGCTGTTCAGATTGTTAGTTGATTTATGCATTGTAATCAGCTTTTGAATTTTACATGCCAAGTGTTTGACAAATTACCTCTTGGCTGTAGGTGCACTTATGCACTTAGTTCTTCATTGGAATGCTTTTAAAATTGCATAGGAGCATAATAATTCATTTAGAAACTTGCATAGTAGTGGTAAGTCTACTTAAACTTTCAAAATCATTTGGTATTCAATCCTTGCATCAAACAACAAACTGAACACAACATATCAGTCACCTACACATTGCATACAAAGTGTTTGAAGAAATTACAAGGCTGCAAATTGAGGCAAATTGTGATCAGTTTGAGCAAGGCTCTTCACAATAAGTGGTAGTGCGGAATTTATGGTCAGTTATCCACCTACTTGTATTTACTTTCATTCATAGTCGGCCAGCCGCCTACAGTAGCTTTGTAATTCTTTTCAGTTGCTAACGATCCTCGGCACCATATGCTATCACCTCGCCCACATTGGGATCTTGGTGAGGGTTACTTTTCAAGTTGGTTATCATTGGAGCTAACGCTAATCAATGGTTTTGTGTTGGTTTAATTGTGATCAAATTTTGAAAAAAATTAAGGGGAATATTACAACCCCATCGCTTTTGAGAGCGGGAAACTTCGGGGTCCTAAGTGAGGTTACAGCATTTACGACAAGGAGATGTTAGCCATCATGCATGCGTTGGCTAAATTCACGCAATACTTGGTGGGCAGCAAATTTTTGGTGAAGACAAATCATAACAGTTTGAAACATTTCCCAAGTCAATGTGACCTTAATGATCGGCAACAAAAATGGGTCAGCAAGCTGCAGGCTTATGATTTTGACATAGAATATGTCAAGGGTAAGAAAAATATAGTTGTTGATGCCCTTTGGAGGAGACCCTACTTGTGTTCTCTAGGTGAAGTGACAGAGGATTGGAGGAGTTTGATTGCAATTGAGTATGCGAAGTATAAGTGGACTTCTGAGTTCATTGATGGTACAGTTGCGGATGACAGGTACACCCTTGTGAATGACCTCATCATTTTCAAAGGTAGGATTTTCCTTGTACCAAGATCCTCTATGAAAAAGAGGATATTGAGAGCTCTTCATGACGCCCCTATGGCAGGCCACCCAAGTTACTTTAAAACCTACAGGAAAACTAGGGAGTGGTTCACTTGGAAGGGACTCAAATCAGAGGTACTCAAGTATGTTAGAGAGTGTCCCACTTGTTAGCAGAACAAGCAAGAGCACACTTTTCCGACAGGACTACTTCAGCCTCTACCCATTCCCAGTCGGAAGTGGGAATGCATATCCATGGATTTCATCACGGGTTTACCCAAAACCCAAGCCAAGGATTGCATTTACGTTCTGGTTGATAGGCTCACGAAGTTTGTACACTTTTTCCTGATTTCAGCTACTTTCACGGCAATGCAAGTTGCTGATTTGTTTTTCAGAGAGATATTCTGATTGCACGGGTTGCCTCAAAATATAGTGAGTGATCGAGATGGCAGATTTATGAGTCATTTATGGTAGGAGCTCTTCAAGCTTAGTGGCA
>VDFB02251889.1:0-29125 GCA_007258455.2 Sequoia sempervirens
CAAATTACAACATCAATATACTTTCATTTTTGGGCATTCAGACTGAGATGGTATACGGCCATCCACATCGATGTAAGACATGATAAAGACTTCCAGGTTGGAAAATAGAAAAATATAAAACTATCACCTACAACCATGATAACAGTTCTTCCAGGCAACTAATTTGAGGTGGTGACACCCTAAACATAAACTACAAAAAACAAAGCCCAAGGCGACATATGCTCTCAATCTCGTAATCCATCGATGTATTGAACCCCAGTTTACGGCAGCAAATCATTGCCCTCTATACATTGACCAACGATAAAACTAATGGCCTCCTGAGAACTTGTGATAACATGAAACCCACCACGCAATACTCCCCATAATGCAATGTACTCAACGCAAAGTCCGCCGGATCAAGCGCTGCCCAAGTAAGACTGCATGTGTACAGTTCAAGAGTGCTTCCCGTTTAATCTATAAATGTGTAGATAACAAACAATATTAATAGATAATTTGGGCGGTTTAAATCACACGAATCTCAACCCAAATTAAAAGAAAGTATCCTTAATAACAGTAACCAATCCATGTCAAAAGGAGATAAGCATGTAATATATAATATTTACCGAATGTTGCAGAGTTTTAGGTGGTGGAACCGTCTGTGATATTTTTGCTCCTACTCACAATAGTGTATTCCCCACTTGGATATATTCTCTGGAGCAGCGTTAATGGCTTCCGTGATTTTTTTGAAGTTAGCAGAGCCATCAGCAGCCGCCATCACATGCACGTTTATTCCGTTTGCAGTAGCTCGCAATAGCCTCTGATCAGCTGCGGGAACACACCAAGTAAACCCCTCCTTGATATTCGATTGGAAATATATTTTAGATGGGGTGGAGTAGGTATATTCGCAGTAGTTTTCAGTCTATTCATTGTAATGGGCATCACATGCGCCCATGACAAATCGAGACGTATATTCTCCGATAACGTGTGTGTTATTGAGAATGTTGATTCCATAATTTAGGGGAGGTTTTTCTGTGGTGGTTTAATTATGTTGGTTGTTCAACTTATTTAGAAATTGTTTGTGGAGCTGGTGGTTCCATGAATATTAACTTTTCTACTTATTTTAAATAGGGGAGAAGACCCAAAGCATGTTTCAATAGTTGTGATAGTAGTTGTTTATAAAATGCCCAATATTTTTTTATCAATATTGGACTAATAGTTGTGACTTTAAAGTTATTAGTGTTGATGATGAGTACCCATAATTAAACAAAATGTATTCCTTTGATCTAAAAAGCAACCAATCATGTGATTCCACATCAGCACTCAATAAAACATGCTGTGAATGCACAAGTATTGGTCTCACTTTTTTTTTGGGCATTATTGCACACCTTGACAAAAAGCATGATGATGTGGCCCTGAAATCTTAGTTATAAGTAGGGGACTTGCCAAGTAAGTTGTAAAAAATTGGGAGTGATTTGAAATTTCCATGTAGGATAATTAGAAGCATGAAGTTAGGGTGCACAACTACTAGGTCCTCTCCCCTAGTCATCTTAAATTTATATTTATAATATTAATAATAATTTGTGTACTAGAAGAAATGTAGATCTGCACAAGCATTATAAGAGAAATGCATAAATAAAGAATGTTATATTTAATCATTTACTCAAATTTTCTTTATAGTTTACCTAGAAAAATATGTCCCCTTGCAATCTCTAAAAAGGCATTCATAATTACTTCCAATCTACAAATATTAGAGAAGGTAAATTAGTTAGAGAAAAAAGTAAATGTGTATACAATACTAGTGATCAAGTCCAAAAGTGCAAGGAATTTCTATGATCACAAACTCAAACTAACATAAATAAATAAAAACAAAAACAAAATATTCAAATCTTGAGGTGGTTTATAAATAGTCATAATCCTTTTTCTAATCTTGATGTAGTCAAAGTTCAACAAGATACTAGCTTTCACTCATTATTCAATCACAAAGCTAAGATTTATTGTATTTACATTCTATAGTTACCATTTATTGTTTTAGAATACATCAACCTACATAGCCACAATTAATTAATCTAGGTTAATTTGAGTTGATTTGTAAGAATTCGATTTAATTTCCCTATTTTAATAATAAGAATGTTCATTTTCCTTCACATTTTGGTAACCGTAGTTGATTCAACATGACCTAATCTTCTTCTAGATTTTTTGTCAACCTTGATTTGATCAAAAGTATAAGAATATTGTAACTTTTGAGCTATTTTTAGATTTATTACTCTTTAATGCATATATTCTCCTTCATTTTAAACTAATAATATCCTCTATTTTTTTTCCCACGTTCCTACCCTAAGCTATCTTATTATCATGCCCCTCTTAGGGTTGTTCCTTCTCTAATCTACATTCATTTAAATTTGAGTTTCACATGTTTCTATGTTTCATACCCTATAACATGTCTATCCTAAATATACTTATTTTTTTTCATGCAATGGATAAGCACGTTCATTATAGAGGTATTGTTCTATCATGTTCTACATTTTCCCTTTGTGATTGAATTGGCTAGTGTGAATTGTATGTTTTGATTATAAGGGGAAAATGGGTTTTGAAGGGACCCAAAACCCTTTACAACTTTATGTACAAAATGTTGCTCAAGAGATAAAAAACTAAAACACCATCAGTAGCCCAAAACCCATAATACCAGAAAATACAAAATGTTGCCCGAAAGATAAAATAGTAGACTATCAACAATAGCCAACAACGAGAAAACAACAACACAATAGAAAATAAACTGAGACCCAACAACAGTAAAACACAAAAAAAAAAAAAGACAACAAGACACTACTTCATGCTGCTTAAAATGTTAGCCACCTTAAGTTCCTAGCTTCTATGCAACCCAATCATGTCCAACAATTATTTTTATCTCAGCTTCAAAGGACTTCTTCCATTCAACCAACCCTCTAACAACAGGGCCTTTACCATTGTCCTTCACACCTTTCTTCCCTTTATCTTTGGCCACATGTTTCTTCTCCACTAACTCAGAAAAATACAATTGGTCCTTTCTAAGCTCACTGATCTTGCGAAACATGACCTCCAAAGAGTTCACACTATTCTTAACTAAAATGTGACATGCATGGAGAAGTTTATTTATGTTTGCATTAGTTTCTCTTTATTATGTTGATACGGTAAGAATTTTTGTTAACATGTTCACACTATTACACTTTACCCCTTGTTATCATTATAAAATACATTTTGACATTAATTATTGATGAGAAAAAAATTCTTTAATTCAAATTGTAGTAATATTTTTTTTACATTAACATACCTTATACGAATTCTTAAATATATATATATATATATATATACAACACAACTTAATATTGAAAAAATCCAGTAATTTTAAGTTAAGAAAAATGTATATTTGATTTACCCCAACTTTAACATTAGAAGAACCACATCTTAATGTGAATCCCTTCTTAAGTTAAAAGAAATTTCATCACTAACTCACACCAACTTTAGAAAATCACATACTTATTTGTAAGTCCCTAATTTTGATTGGAAAAAATTTCATTAGTCATTTACCCCAACTTTCATTTAATTCCATGTGTACAACCAGCTAAATTATAAGAGTCAACACACTTCCATGTTTGGGCAATGAAATATAAGTCACTAGAAAGCATTGCGACTAAGATGCTATACGGCCATCTACATTGACGTAAAACATATGCAATAGACTTTAGTCCCCTGAAGATAATAAAATATCACCTACAACCATGATAACAGTTCTTCTAGCTGGAAAGAAATGAAACTAATTTTAGGTGGCGACATCTAAAGCCTACAGTCAAAACATAATGCAGAAAAAATAAAGCCCCAGGCGACTTATGTTTTCAAATCATTGCCCTATATAAATTTACCAACTATAAAATTGATGGCCTCTTGAGAGCTTGTGATAACATAAAACCCACCCCAGTTGACACAGTTTTGAATTGCAGTCTTCATATATTCCTCGTAGTACACCGCATTTAATGCAAAGTTCGCATACCATGACAACCAACCGGCCAGATTAATGGCCCCACCCAGGTAAGACTGCATGTAAACAGTTCGAGAGTAGTGCTTCCATGGTCACCCCAAGTATGTATGGAATGAGATTTCTACAAGAACAAGGTCTGAATCTGCTGTGGTGTTGCGGCTTTGAAAGAAGATTCCAGTGTCTGGTTCTGATCAATCCTCCCTTGTACTGGTATTGTATTCTATTAGAATAGCCCTGTATTTTCTGTTGGAATGCTGGAATAAAACTATAGCATTGATATCCAAGACCCAATGAAAACCTTTACATTTAGCATCAAGTTTAATTTTCCTCACATACGTTATTCTACAAAGCCCTGGAACACACAACCATTATAAATATTCTACTACAATCAAGACTTGATAGTCGACATTAATCAAAGGATTTGAAATCTTTCTAATCTATTTATTAGTTCTTAGATATATCAATGAACAATAAAATTAATCCATAGGTTATACTAAATTATTAACCATCCTCAATACCTTGGCCATACCAATGCCCACAAAGAATAACCAAAACCCAAGTTTAATCAAAAAGTAAATTTTAATTACCATATGAAAATAGAAAACCCCTTTCAACATAGTAGCCATCAACAAGTATATCAAATGGTCAGCAAATAGAATTATACCAATTTGAACAATTAACATAAATTTTTGAAAATCATTATGGTGTAAATACAAAATTAAAATAATCAAATGCAATAATAATTCATTGGACTCTCTTAATTATAAGATCAAATATTCTCTAAGAATCATTTTAGTTGTTAATGATAGCAAGTTACAACTTCCAACTCTTTAATTCAACAACAAATTAGAATTTCAAGAAAAAATTCACAATTTTCATAAAATTTACACCCTCTTTTAGCAAACACATCCATTATATTTATACAAAAATTTATAGAATTTTTATTGAACTAGAGAAAGCATGGTGGAGTCAACCAATAGATTGACATGCCAAAGCCATGAAAAATAGAAGAATAAATGAAAAAAGCCACAATAAATAAGAATTGGCTCTTTAAGAAAATATCAAACCTCCTAATAAAATTTCCATTAATGCATGCGTAAAAGAAATTTAAGTTAATAATATCAATAATTGGAGTAATTAGTAAATACCACTAGCTAAGTCATTTAAGGACCACTTCAATAAACATACTCACTACCAACCTAATTCCACCGTTGGATTGAGGATGTAAAATTGTGGCCATGTATATTTAGGCTTGATAAACCTTACCAAGAGCACCATTAAGTATTAAATTTTCTTCTCATAATAATGTATGTATTATACATATATATGAACATATATACACTACCAAGAAAATTGCAAATTCTTCAATTTGTAATTAATAAACTACTATAAAAGAATAACCAACAATAGATCATTAATATCTTTAATTAAAAATAAATCTATATATAATTTATAAATGGAATAAGATGAGATAAACACTAACTATACATAACCTTTAGTGATAAGGAAAAATGATTGTGAGGATAAAATAGTACAATAATGACATCGATCAAGACATCATTACCAAACAAATGCATCAATACCACTAGTGACAAGCAATAAAGTGTACCTTACCCGGAACTCCTCCCCTAATATAAAATGTTTATGCTTATGATACAGTTTTATTTTGAAAATAAAATTAGCATTTAATCATTAAATCTAGTCTACATATAAGTGTAAACCAAATTAAAATTGATAAGAATTAACTATACAACCAAACCTATCCCATTGATTGTGAAATCAAACCATACACAAAATATGATGTCAATGATCAATAGCAAATCAACATAATCATTATCCATATAATTAATATAAAAGTCAAGTTTAATAGAAAGAGGGATGCCCATGATACATGTCACTTACATTCATAAGGCATAAATAATGCTCTTCATTTTATTTTTATTCCTATATTTTTTATACTACTTCTAAATAGAATAGCATAATTAAAATACTTAACATTTTCACTAGGTATCTTAGGTGCTTATTTTTTTGTTACATTTTATATCTCCATATTATTTCTAGTCTATCGACCAAGGGAGATACTAGGTATCTTAGGTGCTTATTTTTTGGTTACATTTTATATCTCCATATTATTTCTAGTCTATCAACCAAGCGAGATACCCACACCTACATATAAATTATAATTAATATTAAATTTCTTCCCATATGTTAAATATTCAACACATACAACTCATATGAGCTATGGACAATATCTTATCTTCTAGAAAGGATTTATTTAAAATAACTTATGTATCTTAATATTTTAACTCTTTCCAAACCAACTCTAACAATGAATACTCTTAATAATAGATATATTAACTATAGTATACACATTAATTCAACTTATAATAGAAGGATCTTAAATAATGCAATTGATTCTTCTTGGAAAAGTAATGGCAATATGAAAAGGTGTCCAATAACTAGTTTTAGGAAACTTGGCTACAATTTATCAAACATATATGATCATGGTGTGACTATTATTGCTTTTGTTTTTTATAAAGGGTAAAACAGGTTTTACAGGGACCCGAAACCACAAAGTTTACAACAGA
Organism: Sequoia sempervirens; assembly: GCA_007258455.2. Taxonomy (NCBI): domain Eukaryota; kingdom Viridiplantae; phylum Streptophyta; class Pinopsida; order Cupressales; family Cupressaceae; genus Sequoia; species Sequoia sempervirens. The sequence continues at coordinate 6,580 of VDFB02251889.1, forward strand.
AAAGAAAGGACAAAAAAGTCCAATAGACACAACTGGCTGCACAAAAGAAAAAAACCAGAACAGGCAGCAGCCACCCACAAAAGACTAGGAAGGTCAGACACAAAAAGCCAACAGAAAAGCCAACAAAAATACCAACGGAAATTAACCCAGAGTCTTTAGGATAGACTCTGTCTCAGCCTCCAGGTTTTGCATATCTTGAACACCCTTCTTAAAGGTTTGAATCATTTGCAGAGTGGGAGGAGCCTTCCTCTTCAAATTGGCCCTGGTTCTCTTAGAAATGCCGACATCCTCCTCCTAGTTTCTTTCATTGATTTCATCCAGATCAACCACCAAAGACCCCTGATGAGCTTTGTCCAATTTCTCAGTCATGGAATTGATGATGATGGCGTTGTGTATTGCCATACGATTGTTCTACTCAGCAATAATTTTAACAGTATTTTTCATTTTCTCCAACTCAATTTCAACACTTTTGTCCTTGCCAGCTTGGTACTGGGTTTCTTTACTGACACCGTGATCTCTTCGTTCCACCTCTTTGTTATCAAGCGTCGCAACCTTGGCTCCCAAATCTTCCAGTTTACTTTGAAGGGACCAATTTTTTATCTTTAGCTCGTTGATTTCATGAAAGGTCCATTTTGAAAGTTTGAAATGGTTATCAGCATTATTTCTAGCTAAATCCAAGACATCCACAGTGGGATCCCTATCAGTGTTGAAACAAGTATTAGCAGGGTCAGGGGTAACAGGGGAGCTAGTTCTAACATTTCTATCCAACGACGGGTCAGCAAAGGACGTAGTGTTGTTAGCACTACACTCCTCAGAGTCAGGAGAGTCTTCAGAGTATGAAACAAGGTTTTTAGCTGGAGGATTCTTATCGACACTTCTGGTTTTAAGGGTAGGACTTTCTGGCTTAGGCACAACACAAGCTTTCACAGTAAGGGGGTTAGGGTTTTTCTTACCAATTTGGACAGCGGGCGGGCTAAGGACTGTTCTAGCCAGACTTAAATTGGGCAACAACCCTGAGCAGCTGAGTTCAATATCATCCTCCTCAGAATCAAGGGAGGCTTCCAAATTAGCAGGGACATGCATTTTTTTGGTAATGTTCAACAATTAATCTAATCAAGCCAGTATGCAAAATAGGGAATCTTCTTGGGTTTTTCTTGTGGTCATCCAAACTTTTTCTCAAAGAACAGAGAAGATAGTAGGGGAAAGAAACACTGACCTTGTAGCGGAAATGGTTGAGTAGGGCAAAGTGATAACCGTAGACCCTAGTGAAGCAACCATCCACTGTTATGTACTCCATGATAACACGAAGAACCTTTCTCCATAGAGCTTTTATGGTGTCGGCTTCGAAGTAGCCGTTAGCAATTTTCACCAGTTTCAGTCTTTCCTTCTCTTTTTTTTAAAATCTGATGACGGCTTCATCAGAGAAAACCTTGTCCCTGAAAAAAAAAATTCCCATCAGTGGACATTCCCATCACATCAGCTATAAGGTTTTCGTTGAGCTCAATTTTCCTACCAAAAAGGGTAAGTTCCCCATTATTCCAATTCTTCTCAAAAAGTTCAATAGCCTCCTGATTGGAACCATGGAGTTTTTCTATGAAAGGAAGTAAACCCCCACTTTTAACTTTATTCCAAGCCTTAGCATTCCTTGTGTGCATCTCAAAGTTGTTTGGCTCAATTCTTTTCCTATCTCCACCCATCTTGGAAAGCACAGTGGGGCAGATAGAGACCAAATCTTTACTAGAAATGGTCCCGCCAAATCTAAGAACCCACAAAGTGTGCCAGGCCACCTTGCAAACTAAGCAACTAAGCTCAGTCTCATACAATCTAATGATTGTGATGTAATAACTTCATCCTATCCTCATTAATGAGATGGCACGCTTCTTTCCCATGTGATTCATCATAACTCAATAAGGCCCAGACATTAACACTTAGATCACTAAAATTTAGCCAAGTGCTCTGTTCATTACTTCTAACCCCTTCATTAGCAAAAAAATCTGCTACAGCATTGGCTTCTCTATAGGCATGTGAAATCTTTATGTTGTCAAACTTGGCTAAATTTGAGATGGAATCATCAATCCATGACTTAATTGTCCACGAGGGGGGGACTTTCCTAGAAGACAATCAATAATATTTTTGGAATCACCTTCAAGCCAAAGGTTTTTAAAATTAAGACTTTGGGCCAAATTTATAATATGAAAAGCTCCAGCAACCTCATCCAGGTGATTGGTTTGGGAACCTAGAGGAGTGGTAGTCGCACCTAGAAAGTTTCCAAAGGAGTCCCTTATGACTCCACCACAACCCGTCGCCCCCGAATTACCTTTAGCCGCTCCATCAAAGTTAGCTTTGACCCATCCATTAGGCGGAAAAGACCAACGGACACCCTCTCTATCCTTCTTAGCTTTTTTAGGGGCGCAAGGAAAATCAAGACTTATATTCCATTCCTTGGAAACTATAAGATCATAGGACGAGCAAGCCACTTTCTCAGAATTTCTAGCCTTTTGGGAGATAGCATTGACATTTTCTTTCAGAAATCTGATTATTTTATCAAAAACAATATCCACCGGAGCTTCTTTATCTCTATAAATTATGTTGTTACATTCTTTCCAAAGACCCCAAGCAACATGAGGGAAAGAGAAATCCCACAAATACTGGAGAATAGGATTGTGAGTTGGGGCTTTCCATTGAAGGAGGAAGTCTTCAATAGACGATGGAAAAACCCAAGAAAGTTGCTAGTAACTGATTATTTTTTCCCAAATTGAGGCAGAAAAAGGACAGTGAAGAAACATATGACGCACTGACTCTGCCTCCATCTTACAGAGAAAACATCTATTAGGTATTTGAAAGCCGCATTTGCATAGGTTATCAACCGTGAGCACCTTCATTTGGAGAAGGATCTAGAAAAAATGTTTATTTTAGGGACCAAATGTTTGAACCAAGCCTTCAACCAGAAGGGAGGAGAAACCTGGGAAGAAGTAATCCTTGCAAAGGCAGACGAAATAAAATAGTTTCCTGAAGGTTCATCAATCCAAACAAGACAATCTTCCATCTGATCATAGCATATTTTAACAACCAACAAAGAAGACTGAATAGGAGCAAGAGCCTAACTGACAAGACACAGATCCACCCATTTTCCATCCACACTATAGTCTTTCACGTAATAACCAAAACAAGCTTTGCAATTCTCAGCCCATCCGCTAAAGGAATCAATTTTTATAAGGGGCTCCTTAAACAGACATCTATCCTCCCAGAATCTAGTTTGGTTTTTGCTTCTAACTTGCCAACCTACTCCAGAGTCAATAATTTTTTTCCCATTGATCAGATTATTCCAGTAGGTTGAGCCTCTGAGAAGAGGATGGGATTCCTTTAGTATTATAAGAGAACTATTTCTCTCTAAATATTTACTAGCTAGGATATCAGTCCATTCGCCTGAAGATGAAAAAATTCTCCAGATTTGTTTTGCTAGAAGAATCTTGTTAATCATTCTGATTCTTCTAAGACCTAATCCTCTAGCCTTTTTTGGTCTGCACACCAGTTCCCATCCTATTAAAGGTAGTCTTTTCTTTTCTTCAACACCCAACCAAAGAAATTTTTTTTGAATCTTTTCAATGCCATCTGCAAACTTAGTAGGAATCTTGAAGAGGCTCATAGAATAGATCAAAAAAATCTGAAGAGAAGCTTTGAGGATTTGAAGTTTACCCGCCTGACTTAACAAAGCTCCTTTCCAACCAGAAAGCTTCTTGCTAAACCTCTCGACCAACGAAATCCAAAAGGATTCTGGAGGTTTAAGGCTTAAGGGTAAACCAAGATAGGTGGCAGGCAAGGAGTCCACCCTACAACCAAGGATTCTGGAAATTTTGGTATGTCTATGAGCAGGAGTGTTGAAGAAGAAAAGAGAAATTTTTTTGTTATTAATCAGCTGTCCAGATGCCCTCCCATATTTATCGAGTAGATATTTCAAATTTTTTCCTTCCGAGACCGAGGATTTACCCAAGAGCATAGTATCATCAACAAATTGTTGATGAGAACAAACCAGATTGCTAGAGGAAGGATTAAAACCAAGAAGGGTTCTATTGTCAATCAGCCTTATCAAATTTCTACCAAGACTTTCAACCATGATAGTGAATAAAATAGGAGAAATAGGATCACCTTGTCTTAGACCTCTGGAACTTTGCAAGAAATTCGTAGGGGATCCATTCACCATAACAAAAATAGAGGTAGTAGACACAAGTTGTTCCACCATTTGAAGAACCTTGTTGCAAAACCTAAAATCCTTTAAAATTTTAAATAAGAATATCCAGTCAACTCTGTCATAGGCTTTTGAGATATCAAGCTTTAACAGAAAGCCTTCAGTCTTAGATTCAACCAAGGAATGGATATTCTCATGCATAGTAACAATAGAATCAAGTATTTTTCTACTAGGGACAAATCCATTCTGTTGAGGTGAAATCAAAGTAGGTAAGAGAATTAAGAATCTTGAAGTTAGAACCTTCGAGATGATTTTATAGATCGATTTGTAGAGGCTTATGGATCTGAAGGCCTCAAAGTTCATCGCTCCATGCTTCTTAGGGATTAGAACCAGGAAAGTAGCATTCAACTCTTTTAGGAGACTTCTAGATCCAAAAAATTCTTTAACAGCATTCACCACATCTTCTCCAACAATCTCCCAGAACCATTGGAAGAAAAACAAAGGGAACCCATCAAGACCCGGAGCTTTACTCCCATCAAAGGAGAAAATAGCCTTCTTTACTTCCTCATTGGTAGGAATAGCAGAAAGCATAGAGTTATTTTCCTAATTGATCACTTTAGGTATAGCCTAGATATTAAATGATCCTGATCATTTTGGTTATTTTCATCATTCTCAGAAAGAAGATTTTTAAAGAATAAAACAACATGCTTTCTAATATCCTCCTCCTCATACCTAGTACCATTCACTTCAATTTGAGATATTTTTTTGATAGCCCTGTGTTTTGAGGCTGATAGATGAAAGTACCTGGTATTTTGTCACCTACAGATAACCATAAAGCTCTAGATCTTTGCCTCCAGAACTCCTCTTTTCTGATAATGTCATGCATCTTAATGAGTAGCTCATTCTCTCTTTCCTTTGTATCATTCAAATATCCCTCCTTCTGGATTTTGTATTGAATCTCCCCTAGATCCATCTGAAGATCATATTTGATCCTGAAAATGTTCTCAAAGGACTCTTTTTTCCATTTTTTCAAGTTATATTTAACTTCCCTTAATTTTTTAGCTACTCTAAACATAGTTGTGCCGGAGATACTTATATTCCACCATTTCTTAATTTCATCTTTAAAAGCAGTATGAGAAAGCCACATTTTTTCAACTCTAAAAGGGATATTTTTCTTCTTTTTTATAGGATTTGCAACAAAACTAATAGGGAAGTGATCAGATCCAATCCTAGAGAGTGCTTTAAGAGAATAGTAATAATAAAAAAACCAATGATTAGAAACTAAAGATCTATCTAATCTAACCTATATAAGATTCATCCCCTTTATGTGATTCGACCAGGTATAGGAAGCTCCATGTAAATCCAGATCAATCAACTCCTGGTTGTCAATGAAACTCTGAAGATCCTCTTTGCTTTCCGCATTGATCTGGGAACCTCCAAATTTTTCTTCATTCATTAAGGGCGTATTAAAGTCACCCATAACAACCCAAGACTCTCTATCAAAAATCCTCCTAAAGGCAGCCAGCTCCATCCAAAAGGATTTTCTAAGACCTTTTCCATTGGGGGCATAGATGTTTGATTGGATCCAACTGAAATTATCCCTAATATGTGTGAATCTAGTAGCAATATGGTTCGTACCTTCCAAAATCAGATCCCCTTTGATTATGTGACTATTCCATAAAGTAGCAATACCTTCTGAAGCACCATTTGAGTTGTTTCCATGAGTACTACAATGATAAAACAGTTTCAGCTTTTCAACTTTTTCCTTTGACATTTTTGTCTCCTGAATAAGAAGAATATCAGGCTTGTGATCTCTAACAAAATTGCATAGAACATCCTGCTTGTGGGGACTATTAAGTCCCTTGATATTCCAAGACATGATGTTCATGAGTTACCAGGGGATTTGAGGCACTCCAGGATGGTTTTTTGAGACCCATCCGCAATATCCTGAAAATTGTTATGCTCTCTTGTCCATTTAGTAGATTTTTTCCCTCGAGAGTTCTTTGTTGCTCCACAGTCTACCTTTGCTTTTGATCTAGTAGAAATACCACTTGGAGTCTTCCATTGTTTTTTTTTATTTTTCTTTTTCTTTGATAAAATCTCTTCTTTGTCAGTCTCTTCTTGACTATCCATCTCTTTACTTGATTCCCATTACTTATCAGTAAGGAGCCTTTGTTTCCAAGGTAATGTCTCCATGATACCATTCAAATGAAAAGTTGAATAGTTGCTAGAAATTTTAGTAGAATGGTCCAGATTATCGAGGGAATCCTTACCAAATTCCAAGGAGTTAGGATCCGTAAAGTGATCTACACCCGAAGGAAAAAGACCTTCAGAGGAAGGGAGTGGGAGAGGGATGTTTAGCTCCAAGGATAGCCCTTGGGTAGGAATATCCTCCAAGCCAAGGATCCCGTCATTTTTCTCAACTGGGCTCAGCTCTTGGGAAAAGGGGTGAGCTTCTTGATTCTGTTTTTCTTCCCCAACCATCTTATCCTCACTGGTTTCTTTTTCCTTAGTAGGTAAGGTATTCTCAAAATCCTTATGTTGGGGTTCCTGAGGAGCCTCACCATTATTTTCCATAACCACTTCAGCCTCATTAGAAGTACTTTGAACATTAGACTCTTTATTTTCAAGGCTATCTCCTCCCGATTTCTTTCACTATATAGATTTCAAAGAACCAGCTAGTTTCTCTTTCTCTTTGGTGGCATTTAAAGGGAATTTCTTAGCCCAATGCCCATATTTTCTACATTTGAAACAAGCAAATGGGATGGTTTCAAACTCTATGTCCTGCGACCAGGATCCCAATTTTGACTAAATCTCAATCGATGAGGGAAGATCAGCATTCTGAGAGATCCCTACACATATTCTTGCAAATACCAACCTCTTTCTAGTAGTTGTCATAGAATCAATAGAAAGGAGTTCTCCAAAGGAACTCGCAATACCATAAAAGACATCCTCATTCAAGTATTCCAGGGGAAGGCCCGAAAGTCTGACCCATACTAGGACATTCTCAAAAATAGAGTCTGAAAGGTCCAGGTTAGAGGACCATTTCTTTAGAGCTAGGGAAGATTTCCCTATAACCCATGGACTCCCACTTCTAACAACCAAGATATCCTCTCTGCAAGTGAACTCAAACGCAAAAAAACTCTTTGGAAGTGCTGCTACTGAGACTTTTCCATTAGTTCTCCATTTTTTTTGACAAACTCCCTGACCACTTCAATATTTGGTCTAGGGCCCATAAATTTCCCAATCAGGTTTCTTTCCATTAAAGCAATATTATGATCAATTAACAGATCTGGCACAGAAATTGTAAACTTACATTTTTCAAGGGAAGAGATATTTTGCACCGGAGGGAAAGATGACTTTCCATTTGGTTTTACCCCAAACAGAGAAGTCCAGGGTTTGCGATTACCTCCAATTCTGCCAGTGGTCCCCACCGCACCTTTGTATTTTTCATTTTTTTGACCGGCAAGGGAGCCCACAGAATTAACCGTTGGAATATCCTTTCCACCAGGATTTTGTTTCTGGAGTCCACATCATCCTGATTATCCTCACCTTGCTTCTTACTCGATACCAACGCCTGATCTGCCTGAGACTTCTCAGATCTTGCTCTGCCTCCATTTCCATCTCTTGGATTTTCAAAATCCTTCTTTTCTCGCCCGTGCCCGCGCTCATGTGCCTCCATCCTTTCTTGTTATACTATTATTGCTTTTGTTAACTACATTAGAGTTGGTATTATGTAGGTATCCCTAGGATTATAAGGAATTGACACAATATAATACTATTTGGTGTTTTAAAAAGAGAGCTTCATGACCTTAGCAAGACTACAATAGTGAATGTCACTTATACAAAGTGATTTATAAAAGTGTTATTCACTTATAAAAATATCCCCCTTTGACACATGATTTCTAACCTCCAACACCTTATAATATATTAAATAAATTACCTTCTTTCCCCCTAATATTAAAGTGATATATTTTAGTCCATATTTTAATAAAGTAAAATACGCCAATATACATGCACATGATAAGGTATAGCCTTAGAGGTGAATCCCATAAGAGTGCATGTGATCTAGCAAATATGTGCAGCCACATTCATATATACCTCTATATTGACTGACACATTATTAAAGTGGGTGACATGGGATGTTTTGATGACCCATAAGTAGAAAAGACCTTGTTAAGAAATTAAAAGTTGCATGCCTATTTGTGATTATTCAATGCCCACTAAGTCATTAACATGGAGACTACCCTTTGTGGTAATACATATCATAAATAGCATTGTTAATTCATGTGAGCTCAATAGTAGTAGAGAAGAAAAATGTGAAAACTAACTTTTACATATAATTTTTATAACTGTCTAATATTAGTTAGCAAAAAAGAAATTGAGGACCCCTATGGGTTTGCGATAAGTGTCCAACCAATGGCATGTTTCCATGTGTCATAGATGAAAAGTCTGGTGGAGGTAACCAAGAATTTATTATAAGTGTATATACATAATTTTATTCATAATCAATATTTTGCTAAATCCACACATATAATTGAGTGTCAAGGTATCATGATAATATAACTAGTGTTTGTAAGGGTGAATGTAAAGGTTACATGTGGCATAAGGATAACAAAGTGGTGGGTCCATCTATCTATTCTACAAGATATTGTAGATATTTGTTCCTTCATAGATATATTATGAGCCAGTTATGTATCTTCATATCAATGGAATGAAAAAATAACTGAAGATTAAAATCCTTCTATGTTTTTTTGCTATTAATCATAGGATTCCAATACTTTTATTCAAATTAATATTCAACACATGGTACTATTAAATCATTTCCTATTGGTCAAATAATAATGATAAAATGTTTGTGTGTGTCTATCTATTTAATATCAAATGAAAAACTAGCATTTATTTTTGGGTTGTCGACTTTATCGTGGGCTTGTATGCTTGCTTGATGGAGGACTATACCATTTCCCAAATCAAATATTAATGGAAAGTGCAATGTACCACATCATTCTCCTATTCGTAACAAGTAAATATAAAACCATGAGAAATCAAGTGCTATATTTTTTCATTTTTCCCACTATCTAATGTTAATAGATCTTGTGTCCTATCAAATGCTAATAGTCTTTTTAGTAATTGAATTCAAATAGTTTAACCAAGAAGTGGCACCTGTAAGTATTCCATACAAAAAATTAGTTGAAGTTTAGGTTTTGTAGTAGGTTTTCCAATCCATGAAGAGAACCAAGGAGACAAAGGGTAGTGATTTCTATGGAAGAGACTTATCTATATAGTTGTTTTGTAAGAGGATTCTGATAGAGAATGGGTCATAGAGAGGATATCTAAGTGCACATGTAATACCATGCAACTTAAACATGGCTATAGTTATAAATATAGAATCATAAAGTTGCTCTACAAAAATATTGTATAGGTCTCTAATATAATTTTCTAGGAAATTAATTGTCAACTTGTCCATGGGTGCATGGTTTGTGTTTTTTTATTTGATTTCCCCTGGGGAACTATTTAAGCTGAGCTAGCTTTTTCTTATGTACTTGGAATATGGGTTTGATGATGTTAAATTTTGAATCCATATTTTTTCTCTAAGGTTGATTGTGTGCATCATTGGGTTTTTCATGCATTTAATGCTAGGTCTATATGGTTTTTTTTCCACAATGGTTGATTATATAATGCATCCAAATTGATGAATTGACGTAGATTATAAAGATATATGTAATATGGTCATGGACTTGAAGGCTACATCTACAAATTATATATTTGAATTTTCTTATTGTAGCATGTTTTGAATGAATTAGTATTTCTAGAGAATTATTTGTGTCATCTATTCTATGTTGGATCTATGGTGTCAATTTTTTAGTTTAGATTATTTTTCTCATGCTTTCATGTATTGTAATACTTATACAAGTTCACTTCATATAGAAATATCTTCATTTCCCAAATTTCTATATAGTTTTTTAATATTTTTAATGGGTCATCATTTTTCACTAATGCTACACTTGCTAGCATGATTATTTTATGTGATTAGTTAATTTTTGTTGAGATTCTAAAACTATCTCAAAATGTTTTAGTTATTTTCATTACTATATATGGATTATTTTGGTTCATCAATAGATTGTTCAAGTAGAACTACTTATGAATAATGATGGTACCCAATCTTGACTCGTATTATGCTATAGGCTTAAAACATATATTAAAAAAAATCTCCTCTTTAAATCTCTAGGAACACCCTTCTAGGTTCTATATTTAGCCTAAAGTAAAAAAGAGCTACCCTAACTTATTTCTTGATCCCTATTTTCCCACACTTTGAATATAAGCTTTGTCACATTAGTCTAGATTAACTTTCATCCTTGGGTTTAGTTTTGTGTTCATCCTCTAGGAATGCGAGATTACAATTGGGAGTGTTAAAAAGATCAAGAACAAGTGATTGTTAATATACCAAGAGAATCAAAGTAAATGTCAAGATAATAAATACATTTACAATATCTATGTAAAATAGCATAAAAATAAATAATTAAAGCTACAAAATACTCACTTTTATCTCTTACATTACTTTAAAACTCCTTTAAAAATCACTAATACTTGACCTTCAAATTTTAGTTTTGAGGGAACAATAAGACATACAATCTTATCTGAAAAAGAAACTCAATCTTTTAATTGAAAGAAAACTAACAACAAATAAAACATTTTCAAAAAAATTATACAAATAAATTATTAAAATTATTGATTAACCAAAAAAAACCCTTAATTCAAATTGTAATGCTGTTATTTTTTACTAATTTTTTAAGTGAGAAAAATTTATAACTATTCACCCCTCAGAAAAACCACATACTTCTAAATGCGAATCCCTTCTTTGAGTTAAAGAAATTTCATCACTAACTACAGAAAATCACATGCTTCTTAAACAAGTCCCTAATTTTGATTGGAAGAAAATTCTCTGATTCGTTCACCCCAACTTTCCATTCCTTCCATGCGTAAAACTAGCTAAATTACAACAGTCAACATGCTTTCATTTTTGGGCAATGAAATATAGGTAGCTTGAAAGCATTGAGACAGATGGTATAAGGCCATCCACATTGATGTAAGACATATGATAAAGACTTCCAGGTTGAAAAATGAAAAAGTTATCACCTACAACCATGATAACAGTTCCTCCAGGTAGCAAGAAATGCAACTAATTTGAGCTGGTGACAACATAAACTAGAAAAATAAAGCCCAAGGCGACATATGCTCTCAATCTCACAATCTCTCGATGCATTGAACCCCAGTTTACGGCAGCAAATCATTGCCCTTTATAAATTGACCAACTATAAAATTACTGGCCTCCTGAGAACTCGTCATAACATGAAACCCACCCGATTTCACGTGATTTTGAATTCCAGCACGCAATACTCCCCATACAATGTACTCAACGGAAAGTCCCCAGACCACGGCAGCCAGCCCGCCGGATCAATCGCGCTGCCCAGGTAAGGTTGCATGTGTACAGTTCAAGAGTGCCTCCCCACGTACGTAAATATTCCAAAATATTTGACACGTTTAATCAATAAATGTGTAGATAACAAACGATATTAATAGATAATCTGGGTGGTTCAAATCACACGAATCTCAACCCAAATTAAAAGAAAGTATCCTTAATCACAGGAGCCAATCCATGTCAAAAGGAGATAGGTAAGCATGTAATGTATAATATTTGGTGGAACCGTGTATGACATTTTTGCTCCCACTCACAATCGTGTATTCCATGCACTATATTTGCCTTCGTCTTCCCCACTTGGATATATTCTCTGGAGCAGCGTTACCTAATGGCTTCCGTGATTGTTTTGAAGTTAGCAGAGCCATCACATCCGCGTTTATTCCATTTGCAGTAGCTCGCAATAACCTATGATCAGCTGCAGGAACACACCAAGTAAACCTCTGATATTCGACAGAAGCAGAGTTTTGTAAATATATTTTACATGGGGTATATTCGCAGTAGTTTTCAGTCTATTCATAGTAATGGGCATCACATGCGCCCATGACAAATCGAGACGTATATTCTCCGATAACTTGTGAGGTGTTGAGAATGTTGATTCCATAATTTAGGGGAGGTTTTCATGTGGTTGTTTAATTATTTTGGTTGAGAGTCACTGTTTTAACTTATTTAGAATTTGTTTTTGGAGGAGGTGGTGGTTTCATGAATATTTAATTTTTTTCTTATTTTTAAGGTCATCTTAAATTTGTATTTATAGCATTAATAATAATTTGTGCAGTTAAAAATTGTGGAGACCTGTGTCATTTTTGAAAATATGCAAGTTGTTGCTTATTTTAAACCCTCCAATTTTTTCATGGCTTATTTTCAATCTCTAAATAGTAATTGTTTCATTAAAATAGGGAAAGATTCTAAATTATCTTTTTTCTATAAATTTCTTTTTTGCATGGGAACATTCCAACTGCTTAAATTTAAGTAGAAAACACACTTAAGCAGCCGCATGAGGACATGAGATTAGTCGTTGCATTTTTTATTTTTTTCACCATTGAAATACGAGTGGACTACATGCTAGTTTGCATGCTAATTAGGGAACCGAAGGTGCACCTATCTATATTTACCTATATGTATTAGCTAGTCACCAAACCACATCAAATATTACATTTATGTATATATATTTTTAATACATTAAAAAATTCGATGAATAGTATTTGTAATGAATAAACTTATATTTAGTCTTGTGTTTGTTTTGAAGAGTGTCTTTATATATTGATATTGACAAATGACATAATTATATTTATTGTTAGGTTTTTGTTCTATGTCACTTACACATTTATTACGAATATTTGCATACACTTATTCTTCAATCCATCTATATATTGACACATCTCAATATATTTGCTTATCCAAACATTTTTCACACCATACATTGACATATTTTTACGTACCCATTATCAAGTCTAATTTGGTGCTTTTTGTCATGAGTTATTTTCAAGGTCATCTCTACAATTTTGGGCTTGACTTTTTTAAGTTCAAAATTTGTCTAATGTACAGAATACTTCTCCCTCCAATACTAAACTAAACATAAATTTTCACAATTTATTTCTATTTTCTTATATTTAAAGGTATTCATTGCATTCATTTACACATTTGATTATCCAAGGTACATCCTATTATCTTCTCTAATTTGATAAGATTTAAACACTTGGATTTGGTGCAGTAGAAGAAACATAGATCTACACAAGCATTATAGGAGAAAATACATAAATAAAGAGTGTTATATTTAATTTTTTACTCAATTTTCCTTTAGAGTTTACCTAGAAAAATATGGCCCCTTGCAACAATAAGGACAATCCTACAAAGGTTTTCATAATTACTTCCAATCTACAAATATCAAAAAACGTAAATTAATTAGAGAAAAAAGTAGAAGTGTATATAATACTAGTGATCAAGTCTGAAAGTGCAAGGCATTTCTATGATCACAAACTCAAACTAGCATAAAACAACAAAAAATTCAAATCTTGATGTTTTTTTATAAATAGTCATGATCCTTTTTCTAATCTTGATGTAGTCAAAGTTCAACAAGATACTAGCTTACATTCATTCTTCAATCACAAATCTAAGATTTATTGTATTCACATTCTATAGTTACCATTTATTGTTTTAGAATACATCAACCCACCTAACCACAATTAATTAATTTGGGTTAATTTGAGTAGATTTCTAAGAATTCCATTTGATTTCCCTATTTTAATAATAAGAATGTTCACTTTCCTTCACATTTTGGTGATCCTAATTGATTCAACATGACCTAATCTTCTTCTAAGACTTTTGTCAACTTTGATTTTATCGAAAGTATAAGAATATTGTAACTTTTGAGCTATTTTTAGATTAATTACTATTTAATGCATATATTCTCCTTCATTTTAAACTAAGGTTCAAAAATAGACTATCCTCTATTATTTTTTCCATGTTCTTACCCTAAGCTATCTTATTATCATGCCCCTCTTAGGGTGTGTTCCTTCTCTAATCTAAATTAATTTAAATTTGAGTTTGATATGTTTCTATGTTTCATACCCTATAACATGTCTCTCCTAAATAATTTTCTTTCATGCAATGGATAAGCATGTTCCTTGTAGAGGTATTGTTCTATCATGTTCTACATTTTCCCTCTATAATTGAATTGGCTAATGTGAATTGTATGTTATTGGAGATGCTTAATTAATTTTTTTAACACATTTCATGATGATCTTATACCTTGTAAAAATAATTATCATGCATAGAAAAAGTATCTAGATCATGTCGTCACATAGTCATGACATTAATGTACCTAGTGATGATACATTTCTTATATTTCATGATAATCTTATCTCCATAAATTCATGTATTTTGAATAATTATCATGCCTTATATATGTTGAGTTTAAATAATGATCGTCTTCACACATGTCATGTTGACTCTATGTGGAAATTTGTCCTACATATAAATTTTTCACATGATGATAGCTTATTCCTTAATTCAATCATCATTATCCTCTCATGTAAACATTTTTGATGTTTTTCTATTTTTATTCTACATTGCATGATGATTTGTGAAGCCTCAATGAAGAAATATTACATGATTATTATGATGTTTCTACTAATAAATCCTTACATATGAAGTTCTTCTTGCAATTATACACACATTGTGAGGAAATGCTTGTGTTGTACACCTTGCTCATATTTTAATTATGTAAAATAAGTATTTATTTATGGTATATTTTTAGAAGGTTTGTTTAGCCACATTAAATTTGTATTTGGGACTACTTGTAAATTTGTGTGTAACATTAATTAGATCTTTTATGTGTGGGATGGACATGGAAAAAATATTTAATGTTAGGAAAACTTAGTACCAAATGAAGACATGGAAAATGAATTGAAGTAAAACAACATAAGATAATACATGAAAAAAATATATATACCTCAAACAATCTCCATCCTCCTAGATGAGCTAAAATGGAATGCACCCTAGTTCCATTTGATTTACTTTTTTAATACGATATGATGTGGATTGCTCAAGAGATAAGCAAAATTTTGGTATGATTACAAATGAGATAATAAAATAACACCATAAGGGTACGATAACTTGATTCTTGATTAATGATGAAGGATGAAAGCCTCTAGTTATAGATCTTTCAAGAGGTAACATTAATAGCTAGAATAGATTGATGATGATTGACTAAGATTGATTGAGGATTAGGGCTAGTTTCAAATATGTAGTCATGTGACAAGTGCCACATGAGGGATAGGATCTAGGATTCAGATTACGATAAGGAAAAAATCCTTATGTGAGTGGATAGGATTAAGATTGGGATAAGAAAAAAATCCTTATGTGAATGGCTAGGATTAAGATTTTCGATTGAAACAAGTAGATAAGATGTAATTTAGGTTGATTTTTAGGAAGGTGTCTAGGTTTAATGAATCTAGACAAGGACTTAGTTATCTGAAGAGGGCACTTGTCATGTGATAGAAATTTTAGCTTATGATCCCTATGAACAAGTTTGAGGGCTAGGATTAAATGGACAAGAATAAAGGAAAAAGTGAAATTAATTAAATAAATAATAATATTTTTAATTAATGGGATCATGTGAAGGGGAAACATAATTAAATAAATAGTAAATATTCATTAAATTAAAGTTTAGGATAAAGTCGTAAAATGATAGAATTAATTAAATATATAACAAATATTTATTGAACTAATGGCTTAGAATAGGATAAAATTAGGTATAGTTGGATAAGGTCATATTTTAAGTGTCTCTATTTTCCCTCTTTCATATAACATCGTGAAGTGGCATTGTATCAAAGAAGAATAAAGCATAGTGGATAGGAAGGGAGGACTAGTGGCCCATGATTGCTCAATCACTCAAAGGATAAGGAAGGATGAACATGAGGTAATTGGGTATCCCCTCGAGAGGATAGATGGGTTAAGAGAACATGGGTGTGCTCTTGACATGGAAGGGAATGGTGGGGGATAGGGATAGAAGTAGATGAAATGAAAAATGAAATGTGATGGAAGACGATGAAAAGGAAGGGGAATTTAGTTATGCTAGTATGTAAAGAGAAATCATAAGATTTGATATAACAAATACAATTATGTACCACTTGTTATGAGGGAATTGGGTGACAAGGTAACATTTACATGGACTTGACACTCAAAAAAGAAAAACATGACAAACAAGACAAAGATGATTCCCCATTATACACCAATCAAAACATACCAAGATATAGAAATATCAAGATGACCTTAAGTAGGTGTAGTCATGGGTCAAAAGATAGATCAAAAGATAAATCAAAATAAAAGATTAACAATTAAACATGTCATTCAACAAGCATATCTCTTGTGAAAGATAAGATAATGATGATGATTAGGATTATATAAGAACCAGGGGTCCTATGGAATTGATTATTTGATAGGTGATTGTATGATAAGAAAAAGGATATTTAATGACTGATTGATGTTTATCAACTAGGCTCATATATGTGACTTCAATAAGGATTGATGTGTACATACAATGCTTTATTTTTGTTCAAATGCAAATTTAAGGACCTCAAAGATTACTATGGATGGGATTTGGGATGATATGGGATATATGGTGTTTATGTTTTTATTTATCATGGGATGAAGTGATGTGAATATGGATGTGAATGCATGAGAATTGAAGACCAAAGCATTGAATACTAAGGATAGATAAGGCAAAATCCTTGACATGATTTAGGTGTAGCTTTGTTATGCTGAATCTATGAACTATCTTGCCAAAGCCTCACCTAAGAAGGTGCACAAACTCACCTAAGAAGGCACATAAATGACAAAATCACCTAAGAAGGTGCATAAACATCTAAAAAGATGATGAAAAAATTGCCTAAGAAGGTGCAAAAATATCTAAGAAGACAAACAAGACAAGGCCAAAACCTCAAGGGGTATTATAAACACATGACCACAAAAGGTAATTTACAAAATAACAAAGGGTAATTGATCAATACATGAAGGGTCACACCTTAGGGTTCAATATCACACGTGACAACACCACTAAGAGAGGACAATTCAAGGAATAAAAGATCACACTTAGGGAATATTATCCATAGCATTACCACCAAGGGGAACATAATATGCCAAGAAAAGCCACACACTTAGAGGATATCAAACCAATATCACCACAAAGGAGACACAACATAGATTAAGAAGACCACATTTCTATTGATAAGGTCACACTTTCTAGGAGATGCATGGTATCATCACTAAAAGGACCTTTTTTATGTAAACAAAAGGAAGGGGCCTATATTCCCCCCTTTGAAATTTTAATGTACTTGCTACACTAGCGTTTAAGGAGATACAAAGGGATCCCTTTCTAGAAGGAATGCACTTAACAAAAGTCTACCTAACCCCTTGCCCCCAAGTGTAGGGACAAAGATGAGCCCAAAATGGATGATGATGTGTTGCTCCTTGCGAAATGAAATACCATGACGGCATACTGACACTGATGACCACTGACCTGAGACCATCACTTTGATTGATTTGATTTCATCCTGACTGACATCTTAATTGATTCTGACAGATAATTTTAATTTGTCTGATTATCCTTGATCTACCTTGAGCAGTTAATCTTTCTTCTAAGGAACCTTTTGATTTGATACCAATTATTGAATGTACAAAACAACTAAGAGGGGGGTGAATCACTTGTACCTTAAAACTTTAAAACCCTCACACATTCAGATTCACATTCATTCATGTTAAACCTTTAAATATGTTATGATGATTTAGCATGAAAAGAAAATAACAAAAACTAAAACAACTTAACACCATACACAAGAGAACACCAAATTTACATGGAAAACCCAAGGGAAAAACCATAGTGAGGATTGGCTCATAATATAAGTAATATCAACACCAAATATAATAGGGATTACTGCCAAAGGGATCACCACCCAAAGAAGAAAGGATCACTACCAAAAGGATCACTTCCAAAATAGAAAATAAGGTGGAGAAGGAATGTTACATAGAGAAAAGCGTCTTAATACAATAGAGAATCCACTACAATGTCGCCAACACCTTCGTAGTTTGATTGAAGAATTGTAGCCACCTTTTGTTCACTACATCCAACAAAATATGTAATAACCCATTCTAATTACTAATTGAAACAATAGAAAATGGGGGATGATGCTTTCATATGGTTTAGGACGTAGAGCACACCCACTTTCCAATTATTTCATTCAAGGATAACCCTAGAGATCTCAATGCAAAAGAGAAATAGATATTGCAATAGGGATGTCCTAGGGGCTGATTGTAAGCTAATGAGGGGTTCACCACCAAGCTAGGTCTTGGAAAGATAAATGCAATGCAAGATGTAATAGTTAACCCTAATATGATGCAATCTTTTATTAAATGACCTAGAAAAGTATGTAAAATAAAACAAAAAGTTTCAAGATGAAATGTGTGCACCTAGAAACCTGAAGGAGACTGGATGGAGCTCTGAAATGTTAGAAATAGTGACTTTAATGCTGACTAGGACTCATACACTAGTCTGGGTGAATCAGTCCCAGATCTAGGTTTGTGTGCACAAACAGGAATCTGGCAAATGGGTATCTGAATCTATAAAAACCTAAAAATTTACCTAAATTGGAACTCATATGTTAGAACTAGCATATCAGTCTAGTTAGGGTTTTCTAAAGCTTTGAAGTCTGAATCTCATCTTTAAGGTTTTCTCTATAATTCCCAATTGATTTCCAGATCCAAAACCATGATTTACAGCCTATAGAAGTTCTCCAAGTATCTCCAATGCAAGGTGACAACTTTGACAACTTTGAACAAACTTTCTCTTCAATGTATCTTCAATCAAAACCTACAAATCACACACTAAAGAGAGGTAAAAATGTTTTGTTAGTGGAAATGGGTCTGCCTTGGTCAAACCTTGAAATAGAATAAAATAGGAATGGAGAATGATGAATGAACAAACTATGATGTTGCAACTCACCAAACCCTAGCAATGAAGTGTTAAAACCATGTATGAAATGGATCCAATGGAAGTAGGTCTTGACTCTTGCTTGAATAGGATAGATCTTGAATGAAATTCTAGCTTGAATAATGAAACCCTACACCACAATTTTTAGCTCAAAAATAAACATGATGCATGAAGACTTTGACATGATGCTTGATTCTTGAATAATACTCTAAAATGCTTGATAATCTTCCCTTGAATGCTCTTGTAAACACTTGAATGCTCTTGTGAACTCAAAGTTGCTATATGCATGAATACTTGAATGTGTGGGTGGCTTGTAAACTTGCTAGAAGAAAAATGAGTGAAATAACCTTGTATTTATACTTAATTATGCAAAAATTCTCAAAATCACAACACTACAAGCTACTGACATCAGGTCTAGGGGGATAAAAACCTATCAAGAATTTGAATTAATTTTCATTTTGGGCCACACGAGACTCATACACCCAAGGTGGCAAATGAGTCCCATTAGGCATAATTTATGGGACCAAATTCAAAAATGCTTAGAAAGGTGTAAAACCAAGATCAAGACACAAAAACCTAGGTGGAACTCATATGCCCAAAGTGGCATATGAGTCCTAGATCACTAAATATAGGCCACACAACCTAAAAACACATGAATTATGATTGGATTTTGATTTGTGTCAAGATTATCCTCAAAAATATGCATTAAATGAGGCATGTGGATGCAAAATAAGGCCAATTAAAGCATAAAGAAGCCCAATTATTTATGAAAACCATAGAAAAGTGTGAAAGTGTGTTACAACACTTTACAACACCTTAAATAAGGCCTGATTAAGGTTAAAAAGAGGTTTATTAGGTTCATTTAATAAATAAAACCTTAGAAAAGTGTCATTAGTTCACAAGGGCCCAAGAACTAATGTGAATTTTTCAAACACATTACAACACTAAATCAAGGCAACATTATGCTCAAATTAACAAGGAGGGCCCAAACAAGCAAGGAAAAGTAAAAGGGATACTTTTTTATTGCCACACTAAAATATTAATTGCAAATGGCATTATGAATATTAAATTTTAAAAACACATAACTTAAGTAGCTATTTTCAATCATAGAAACACATATCTAATTAAAATATGAGTCATAATATATATTCATTTCCAAATGTCGATTACAATATCCAAGTTGAATTGGATCGTTGGGCTAAAAATTCAATACAATATACAATTTACATCAAGGTTACATCATATTCCTTTGATAACTTGAAAACATCCAAGGTCTCCTTTTGATGCTTGCCTCCTCTGATGGACGAAAACATGGCTCAGGCACTTTACCGCCCAACCACGAAGCCTACACTTCCTCAAAATTCCTCCTACTCAAAGAATACCCGACCCTGCATGGAAATTTTAGCAAGAGAACAATTTGCAAGGTGGAATCTGGTGTGTGCCCAAACATCAACATGCATCTCTATCTATGATCAGAAAAATGCAAAATCTATGCTAGGAATGGCAGAAAGTGTCATCACATATAAAGTTCTCCAACATACATAATGGGCTAATGACTTGGCCAAGCATTAAAATTAAGTTGCAACAACAAAAGATAGGTTTTGGATAAAGAAAAACCTATACCCTCTATACTCCATTTTAGCACCCGTTCCGGAAGGCAACTTTCAAAAAACACGAGTTTATTTCTTAGCAACTATCTACCCTCTAGTAGCATCTACCCTAAGGTTCTCTAGTCTACTTAGGTGTTGCTATTCTACTAAACAAAGTGAATAATCCTTAATCACACATCAATGGAAAAGTAATTCAGTCTACTTAGTTCTTCAACTTAATAAAATTCAAAAAGATAATTTAAGTGGATTTGTTCAATACATTAACCATTCATTTCATACACATGTCGCATGATTACATTCAATCATTGTATTCTACCACTTCATATTTATCGTAATTCAGTATGTGTATGTACATAAACAAAGGTCTATGTGCATACACATTTATGTGCCAACTTAAGTTAATATATTTGTGCATACATTATGAAATAAATACCATTATAACAGATTGCTTTCATTCAAAATAATGCTACAAATTGTCATATCATCTGACAGTCAAACAAGATGTAAATTTCCTTTTTCAAAGAAAGAAGAACAGTTCTATTTTGAAACTGTTTCTACATATTGATACATTGTTTGTATCATAACAATGTTGTTTGCAAAAGTTTACAAGTTACTGTGTTAATGTGTCTCATTAACAGTTTCAAGTTAACTAGTATATCATGTAAATGATCAACATTCTATCATTTTGGATATACAAATATTTAAACAATACTAGTATCTTTTGTACAAATAAAAGAATCGAAGGACATGCTTGTCATTTTAAATCACATACAAAGTTGGAACATTTATATTATTGTTTGGGTTTGCAGAAACCCGTGTTTCTATTGGTGACTGTTATAAGATATATGTTCAATTTTTTGTCATTTTAAAGAACAACTATTTGGTTATATCATTAACATTATCAATAGCCAAACCTTGATGAATTTCAATTATAAGCTTGTATTGTTTGACGGAAAAGTTGGTAAGACTCATTCATGGTGATCCTTCTATGGAATGATTCAAGTATCATTCTAGGGAAGAATTATGTGCATGTAATAACGACTAGTGAATACAAACATTGTGAGCGTCGTATGCAAGTAACAATAATCAGAATAATTTTGAGAATTATTAAATGTTTATTCTAATGGCATTCTAATATAGATCTTATGGATCGTGGCAACATTCAATAAAATAAATAAATCAATACAAGCATTCTACCTTCATTCACTGTGAACAAGGTGACATGGATAATTGCAAGACGACCAACCTTCATTCTATGAACGATATCTAAGGCCATCGTACCCACGTAGAGTGGTATGCCCATTCAGCCTTGTCTACACAAAGAACAACATAAATTTAAAGGGTAACAGTAGAGATCCACCGCTTCCCTTAAGGGGAATGACGAACAATAAAAGAAATCATACAATTTTTGGATACTCTGGCTATCGAATTCTGCTGAATAGCCATAAAAATGGCTTGTATCACACTTGCAAATGATAAAACAACAGGGAAGAGTGATCACACAACACAGGGCATAACAAGATCGGCTAACCAGCCGATAAGAAATGCATGCAAGGAATGGTTGATTCGGTTCATGCGACAAACAAAAATTACTATCAAATACATTGATGACTCCCAGACATCAAATGCAAAAATGTATTTACAGATAAACACCTATCTATGGTTTTACACCATTTCAAAGGAAATCAACAATATGGGAAGAAAATACAAATTCAATACAGACTAACTAAAAAATCGAGCATCCATCAAATGCATCGAATTACCTCATAATTGTGGAATTTTTC
>VDFB02251890.1:0-66062 GCA_007258455.2 Sequoia sempervirens
CTAGTCTACTTAGGTGTTGCTATTCTACTAAACAAAGTGAATAATCCTTAATCACACATCAATGGAAAAGTAATTCAGTCTACTTAGTTCTTCAACTTAATAAAATTCAAAAAGATAATTTAAGTGGATTTGTTCAATACATTAACCATTCATTTCATACACATGTCGCATGATTACATTCAATCATTGTATTCTACCACTTCATATTTATCGTAATTCAGTATGTGTATGTACATAAACAAAGGTCTATGTGCATACACATTTATGTGCCAACTTAAGTTAATATATTTGTGCATACATTATGAAATAAATACCATTATAACAGATTGCTTTCATTCAAAATAATGCTACAAATTGTCATATCATCTGACAGTCAAACAAGATGTAAATTTCCTTTTTCAAAGAAAGAAGAACAGTTCTATTTTGAAACAGTTTCTACATATTGATACATTGTTTGTATCATAACAATGTTGTTTGCAGAAGTTTACAAGTTACTGTGCTAATGTGTCTCATTAACAGTTTCAAGTTAACTAGTATATCATGTAAATGATCAACATTCTATCATTTTGGATATACAAATATTTAAACAATACTAGTATCTTTTGTACAAATAAAAGAATCGAAAGACATGCTTGTCATTTTAAATCACATACAAAGTTGGAACATTTATATTACTGTTTGGATTTGTAGAAACTCGTGTTTCTATTGGTGACTATTATAAATATATGTTCAAGTTTTTGTCATTTTAAAGAACAACTATTTGGTTATATCATTAACATTATCAATAGCCAAACCTTGATGAATTTCAATTATAAGCTTGTATTGTTTGACGGAAAAGTTGGTAAGACTCATTCATGGTGATCCTTCTATGGAATGATTCAAGTATCATTCTAGGGAACAATTATGTGCATGTAATAACGACTGGTGAATACAAACATTGTGAGCGTCGTATGCAAGTAACAATAATCAGAATCATTTTGAGAATTATTAAATGTTTATTCTAATGGCATTCTAATATAGATCTTATGGATCGTGGCAACATTCAATAAAATAAATAAATCAATACAAACATTCTACCTTCATTCACTGTGAACAAGGTGACATGGATAATTGCAAGACGACCACCCTTCATTCTATGAACGATATCTAAGGCCATCGTACCCACGTAGAGTGGTATGCCCATTCAGCCTTGTCAACACAAAGAACAACATAAATTTAAAGGGTAATAGTAGAGATCCACCGCTTCCCTTAAGGGGAATGATGAACAATAAAAGAAATCATACAATTTTTGGATACTTTGGCTATCGAATTTTGCTGAATAGCCATAAAAATGGCTTGTATCACACTTGCAAATGATAAAACAATAGGGAAGAGTGATCACACAACACAGGGCATAACAAGATCGGCTAACCAACCGATAAGAAATGCATGCAAGGAATGGTTGATTCGGTTCATGCGACAAACAAAAATTACTATCAAATACATTGATGACTCCCAGACATCAAATGCAAAAATGTATTTACAGATAAACACCTATCTATGGTTTTACACCATTTCAAAGGAAATCAACAATATGGGAAGAAAATACAAATTCAATACAGACTAACTAAAAAATCGAGCATCCATCAAATGCATCGAATTACCTCATAATTGTGGAATTTTTCTTCTGTCAATTTTTCCCTCTTTCCTAGTTGTTTCGATTTTCTTTCCTTCTTTTTCCTTCCCTTTTGTTGCTACAATTCGTCTCCCTTCAATCACTGCTAGAAATTTGTGCTACCCAAAATGGTAATCATTTATTCTCTTACCTGTTCGCATTGTTTAGGGGCTCGTTTCACCTCATAATTCTCCTTAATTAGACACCCCACTACTGAAATTTGAATATCTTGGCCTTAAATTTGAATGCAAGCCACTCATCCATAATGTCTTCTTTTAGATATTATTTGAAATCAACATTAAAATGTTTAATAATTTCAATCCCATATTTGATTCTATAAGGAATATGTATATATGCATATATAGAGATATATATATTTATTTATCTCTATTTTATTTTTATAACAATATAGTGTTTATTCACTTTCAAATAAAGAATGAACTTTTATTTTATTTGAACAATTGATTTTTTTTTTAAATGAAGTGGTATTCTTATCCTTCAAGCATGCCTTTTAATTAGATACAAATATTTTTAAGCATGCTATTGAATTTTCTTTTAAATTTTGAAAACACGATATCAAAATAGATAATTGAATAAGAAATCACATGTATAACATTCCACAAGCTTCTTTTTTTCAAGCATTGGATCATTTCGAATAAGATCAATATAATATCCTATATGAAAGTTTAAATGTAGCTATCGTGTCGTTTTATGGTGTGTGCACCCAGATTCCATCAAGCTTACCATTCAATCCGACTCAATGATCCTACCTCAACTGTGTTCTCGTCCTTCAACCTGTTTTTTTGTATTTGCACACACTTGCACTTGCATAGTTCATTAATAACATTCAATCATGATAAAGCATAAGATAGTTCAAAAGATCACATAGTCAAAATATGGTCAACTTCTTTCAAACATTTCAAAAATATCAAATTTTTCATTCAACATATTGAATTTCCTCAATAATTTAATTTATCATATTATAATTTAAATGCAATAAAAATTGGGTTATGACAAAATAACACATGAAAGATCGTGCACTGCATTTCTCGATTTTTCACACTAACACACTACACTTTGCATCATTCACATCTCTCACATCTATCTTAACATCCCTAAACAACTCAACTCTTATTTATACCATCCTTAACCTTGAAACTTTCTCCAAGGTCGGCTATCCACCTCAAATGTATAAATTCAAATTAGGTTGGCACCAAAACACTTCTGTGATGGATATAAGTGAAATTGGACCACATAAAACCTTAATTAGGACCCAAATAAACAACACCATGCTACAACATGCTTCTATAAACAACAAACATTCATCGCAAGTAGTGTAAACACCAAGTCGATCATTACCCATGCAAACACCATTAAAATTTTAAGTACACACTTCCTCAAACCCAAGGATGAATTGCAAACCACACACCATGCTTGAACATGATCTAGAATATTCCTTAAACACCTTGAAATCAAACAACCTCCTTCGCAACAACTTCTACCTATTTAAAGAATGTACACACCCAGTACATGTAGACAACTTTTCCATACATTGTTACTATTTAAGAAACTGACTTCCAAAGAAAAAAACCACAAACCATCTTGAAAAAACAAATATATCAACACCATCAACACTCCTTTAGGTCTACAAGACCTTAAACTACTTTGCAAAGAAATGTGGAGCAAAGAAATTTCTCCTAGACACCTCTGGAATGCATAGTTCACACACTGGTGAACACTTCTTCTATACAATGATCCAACACACCAAATCTTGAATACAACACCTCTTTACATATTTGATCAACATATCTGAATCACATAGGTAGATCTTCAACCTATTAGAAATGTGGAGCAAAACAAGAACACAACTCTAGAACCTAGAACACCACTGCAACACACTATTTCCTCTTTTCATCAATTTTCTCAAAAGTACTTGGAAACCATGCATCAAAGACACATTCTCATCATCTTCAACACTTCCTCAACATAGTTATACAACTAAACCAGTATCAACTCAACCGTAGATCATAGAAGCTTATCACAAAAACACTAGAGGTTGACACTAGTAGCTTTACTAATGACAACATAATGCAACTAATCAAAGCATGGATAACATCAACTAGTCATACTCTTTCCCAACAATAGACATAAATGAAAACACAGTCTTGTTAACATTAATGACAACACTTACTGCTCATACTTGCAACAATCTCCCCCTTTGTCATTGATGAAAACACATGATGTGAAAACCATCAAAGACACAACAGCTTTGAATACCAACATACTACAACTCTTCACATTACTTCTCCCCCTAAATAACTTATCTTTTACACATTTTTTCTCCCCATTTGTAGCTTGTCTTATTTACTTGTTTCTCTCTCCCTGATAACTTGTTCTTTTTCACATGACTTTCTTCCCCCCTTTTACATCAATGTAAAAGGACAAAAAAATTGTACTGTTTATTCTCTTCCTTCGACATAAACCAACTTGCTTACTATTGTTTTGCAACAGCTTTCCTTTACTACTCTAAATACTCTCCCTTAGGATTACACACCAAATTGTACCAAATCAAAAACCTCTGCATAATGACAACACACACTCTTCTGACTACGAAAACCAACAATGTTACTACCAACTCCCCCTAAGAGGTAGCCACCAACATCAGTCCAAAACAAAGAATGAATCTTGAGATCCATTGGACTGATGCATCTCCTTATTCATCTAGTTCAAAGAAGGAGGGGAAATAACCCCCAACTCCTCGGACCGAAGATGCTCAAAAGTATCCTTAGGAAGAGCCTTAGTGAATATATCAATAATTTGATCCTTTGTAGGAACATATACAAGCTTCACCTAATTCTCCACAATCTTCTCTCTCAAAAAATGATATCTGATTGAAATATGTTTTGTTCTTGAATGCATTCTCGGGTTCTTTGAAATATTGATTGCACTTGTGTTGTCATAGAAGATAGAAATAGGCTCATCATACACCACTCTAATATCCTTCAATGTTTGCCTCATCCATAACACCTATGTGCAGTAAGATGCTATTGGAATGTACTTAGCCCCAACAGTAGATAAAGAAATTGAATAAATTGTTTCTTACTTAGCCATGGTACCAATCTACATCCAAGAAAGTGTTGAACATCCAGAATACTGAGAGGGGGGTGAATTAGTATTCCATAAAACCATTCACGTAAAATCCATCTAAGCATTATCACAAATCTGACTGAATTACCAAAGGAATACATGAAACCAAGACAAAGCATCAACACACATGAACACCAAAAAATTTATGTGAAAAACCCAAAATGGAAAAAACCACGGTGAGGATTAGCTCATAATATAATATATTCAGATATGAATATTACAGGGCTCACTACCAAGACTCACTATCCTTGAAAGGCTCATAGCCTGAATACAAAAGATGGCTAACCACCAAGATATAAAAGTGTATGGCTCACTTCCATAAGTGTGAACTAATGAAGAATGCGCCTTCCTTGTGCTAGAGTTTAGTTTTGGGTGCTGTCATAATAGTGGTTTAGAATTCGTAAGAGGAACGGATTTTAGCTGAAATCACATATTTTTAGAAAATATAATTATTTAAGCCTTAAAAATTTCCATTTTAAGGATTCCAATTGAAGAGGGTTTGATCAAATCACCTTAGATCAAACCCCCTTGGATTGAACCTCGCTAGTTTTAAACCATACCTATAAATGCGTCTCCTTTACACCTATCAAAATGCTGATAAAAAATCACTTTTGATTTAGATTTTGGGGGATCAAATGAATTCATTTAAAATTTATTTCAAATGATTATGGTATTCTCAAAACAAGCTATCCAATGAATATATATTTTTTAATATGTTTTGGTTTTGTTATGTATTTGTTTTTAAGTTTTATTAAACATAGGTTTTTCATCGAAAATGAATTTCTTTCTTCTTCACATGTGGAAAAATAGAAGATTATAAAAAAAAAAATTGAAAAACATGAGTGCACCAGATATCGAAGTCCTTGATCCATCAAAAAAAAATTAAATTAAATTTTGACATATACAAAAAAAGTTATTCGTTATACGGTCGCGTTGTGTCTAAATTGTAATTCGTTTGACTTTGAAACTTGATTAAGGAAAAAATCAAAATAAATTAAATACGTTATACGGTCGCATTGTGTCTAAATAGTTATTCGTTTGACTTTGTAATTGTAATTTATTTTTGGAAGCACTAGATATCAGAGTTACAAATCTAAATTTGAAAGAATTAGAATTTTATCCTTCGTGGAAAAAAAGTTATGCGTTATACGGTGTGCGTCACTTTTTAAAAATGTCGTTTTCTGAAAATAATCAATTTTCGTGGGAGATGGAAAAATAAGTGCAATTTGATTCCAAAAATTTTGAAAAAAATATTTTTACAATCTACAGACAAAATTTGATGAGACTCTAGTTAGCACCATATTCAAATTCCTCACAGTTTAGCCGCTATAGGTGCCCGAATGTGAAGATTTAGTTAAAAATAATAATTTCAGTGTCCACTTTGGCCAAAAATTGTAAACCACTATTATGGGATCACCCTTTTGGTGAAGCACAATGCATGAGTAACTCACTCAATTGCTCATCTACAAAATTTGCACATATTCATTTTCAGCTTCTGCCATGCAAACTTCCTCTCTTTCTCTCCACACCCACATCCACATCAAAGAATTTCTTACATATATGCATTTGTATCTATGTTTCTTAATTAGGTCAGCCTAATTAGAGAAACCTTAATTCAAAAACTAACTTTTTCAGCATGGACCTAAGATAGATCCCTTTAATATTAATATGTAGTTAGGTTAGCCAAAGTTAAACCAAAACTCCAAACATATGCACACTCCATCAACCATGCAACACAAAATCTTGTTCACTCATTGAATTCTCCCTTGGACGACATCAAACTACTTATCTTCGACACCGCATGGTATGATAATTAATGATGAGAAAAAGCGAAATCTCCCACAACAAAGTGTAGGAGGAAAAACTCACTGAGGTCTGTAGAATAGAATAATGGCATTCATATCTCCCAAATTCCTTCACATATCATCATGAAACTCCAAGGTAGAATACATCTTGTATGCTCAAACCTATATATAAAGTCCTGTAATGATATCTTTCACTGAGATAGAATCTGGACCAAAAAAACAATGTACATAGCCAGCATGACACTATTCACAACCAATTGGTAACAGTACCTCACAACCTATACACCCTAGTCAGTTGAAACCATGTCAAAGAATGCAACTGATGTCAGAGTAAACCATGTTATCAGCTTCTAAGTAAATCATACAAAAATAGGATAGTCCGAATCAAAATACTGGAAATCAATAAAATTCCATTATCTGTTGACATCAATTACAACCTATCAATTTCTAACAATCTCTCCCTTTGTCATTGATGGCAACACACAATGTGAAAACCATCAGAAAATAGGTCTACATTGAATGTTTTTCTAAAATTTTCTCAACTTACTATAATGTAGCTCAAAATGCAAGTGTGCAACAATGTTGCCAATAAATGATAATTGTGAATGCAATTTCCAAATCTAAAATGCAACAAATAACTGATTCTAATATGCAAAATTCTAAAATTTATGATGTTGATATACTTTTTGAAACAAAACAATGCAACTTTTTCACTTTTTTAGCTATATACAAGATAACTAAATACATGCAATGACACTTTCAAATTTGTTTTCAGATTTGAAATGACTTGGTATAGATTTTTTAATGCAATTGAGATGTAGATCTAAGTTATAATGACTGAAATAAACCCTATTGCAACCTATGATGCCAAATTTTTGAATTTTTATGCTTTTTATGACACAAAAATAAATGCCTGATTTAATAATGCAAAGTAATGCAATGAAAAACCTAGATCTATGATGATTTTCCTCAAAATTTTAGAAGGTTTATGATGTTAATGTGTCAAGTTCACCAAAATTAAATGGTGAAAAAGTGAAACCCTAGGGTTTTACTTCTAGGATTTGGCACTTTTCACATGGGGCATTTCATTTATAATTGAGGTAGTGGGAGTTTGATGGATTTGAACAAGATATGAGACTGGATTACAACTTGAAAGGTGAGTCAACCTTCCCTTGACCAAATTTGAAATAGACCTAAGGATGAAATGCAATGATTCAATTGGCCTAAAGATGTAAATTATTGTTCTGATACAAATACAACAAATATTGAAATACTCAAACAAATTCAAATAGTAACAATGAACAGAGCAGAACAATGTGCACCTGTGATATAAATTTGGAGCTAAAAATATTGGGCATAGGTGCACTAGGTGTCATTATCCTTGTAGAGATAATTCAAATCTTATTTTGCAGTCCTTTGGTGGAAAATTAGGGCTTTTGTTCTCTACTTATCGCATTATTGGATAATTGTGTTACTGAGTTTCCATGATTTGTCAAGGTGTATGATTTGATTGCAATAATGGATAATTAACCTTCAAATTTCTTCCACTCTCCTTCAAACCTAAAACTTGCACATTCAAAGAGAGGAGAAGGGTTGTGACATTTAGGTTCTTGTCTTAATCAAACCCTATGTTAGTGTTTCCACTTCCACAATGGCAATGTCAATGATAATTAAATAAATGATAAAAGGGAATGATAAATCAACAAAGTGCTACAACTCACCACCCTTCAATAGCTTCCTTGAATGACTGGAGTCATATAAATCTCCTCAAGGCTTGAATCTTGCTTGCTTGAATTGCTTGGAGACCTACAAGGGTTAGTCTTCAAAAATAATATAATAACATAAACATGAACTCACACACACTTTGACATGATTCTTGGATCTTGAATTGCTACAATAAATCTCTGAAATGATGCTCTTGACTTTCTTTATAATTGCTTGATCACCAAATTTGTCAATAATTTCTAGATTCTCCTTGTTAGTTTTCAAATGATGCCATAACTAGGTAATTATATGTAATTGTTCTAATTTCTCAAAAATTAAATCCTAATAGCCAATAATAGACATTGTAAATTCAAATAATAAAATGTCGACATGAACATATTTAAATTTGAAGCCAAAATAGGGGGACATAGGTTCCCTAGGCATTAGTTTTCCAGACTTATTTTTTTGGAATCAAGGAGTCTGGGCAAAGCATTAAATGAATGCATTTTTTTGTGCTTGCAAATTATTGAAAAATGTTTAAAATGGGTTAATTAATGCATAATTTAGGAAATTAAATGCTCAATTAGGTTCAATTACTTAAGGGGAGCAAAACATAGTATGAAATTGTCAAGGGTGACAATTTACAATGCTACATAAATATATAATGTTAGGAAGGGTATCTTAAAGGGCAACAAAAATATATTTTTGGTGTCGTATAATGTTGTTTATAACATATTAAAGGGTATTAATGATTTTATGAATAGAATTGGATGTCAAGTAATGAAAAAGTGTTCTCAACTTAGCGAAATTTTAAAGGATTTTTTTATTGCATGTTATAAGAAGAATCACACACTAGAGCAAGTTTTGATTCTTTATCTATCACTAGATTGATGAAATTATGGATTGCATATGAATAATTTGAGAAGATACCAAAGTTAAAATAGTAAAATGATTCCATTTTGTATAAGTCTGTGTAAGCCAATGTTCATAAATAGTATATTATGATGGTCTTGGTTCAAGTATTGTAAAGGAAATGGTTGATAAATTTTATGTATACAAGAAAAGTCAATCCCAAAGTGGGGAACTTAAAGTTGTGCAACATATTCATTTTATATATTATATGTAATATTAATCAAAGCAACTCTTGGCATTCCTTGTATTTAATCTTATTTGACATTTGGATTAGGTTTTAAGTGTTCACATAACTCCCAAACAAAATTCAATCTTCAACTACAAGGTTATCCACAAACCCTAGAGTCACTTAGGTGACCTGCCCCAAAAAAAGGAGACGACCCAAATCTTGAAAAGGTCCTTACTATCTTTTGGGAAAATGTGAATACTTTAATTTTGACCATTTATGCACCATTTTTCTCAAATTGGGAGTTCATTCCAATACTAACTAATCCTCTTCTCCCCTTGACTAATTTTCCTCTCCTCTTCGATCTCAATCAACTCTTTAATCACCTATCCATAATCTCTTTTATGTTCTCCCAGTTTGTAAATATTCTCACCTATAAATACTCTCATTCCCTTTGGCATCTACGAAGTTGTCTATTTTTAGATTTATAGTCTATCTCCTTGCCCAAAAAAATATCATTCCACTCCCTTTATGAGCATGGGGATAGTTAATCACCTTATAGGATTAGGCTATCCTTGAATAACAACCCCACCCACACCATTTTCATGCTCTTACAAGAATCTTATGCCTATTTTCATTTCCCTTGCTTAGTACTTAATTTTAAATCTTCCCTTGCTTAGTACTGTACTTTAAATCTTCTCGATACAATTTTGAAAGACAAAGGTTACAGGCCTGAACATCTATTAATATATGAAATAAAATTACATAAAAAACAAGCCAATGGATAAAATGGCTGCATAGGATATTACATAGAAAGCAGGCCAAGAAGCAAAATGGCTGCATAGCAAAACTACATACAGACCAACAAACATTTAAACAACATTATCATTCAGAATAACATTTTTTCAAGGGTGTAATTTTCATCCTGAACTTCATTTTTTGCAGGGGTGTCATTCAGTGGCGAAGCATTCAATGGATTTATAGGGGGTGGCAAACGTGTGATAGCAGAAAGCATAGAGAATGAAACACCTCAAGAATTGTTTCAACCTAATGTGGGCCGAGATCTTTTTTTTGCACATAAATTACATTCATGATGACGACATCACATTGAGATTGCAGTCCATGTTTCTTGGCATTATAAACACAAATAATCCCAGATTTATTCCTTAAATATTTGTGCAGAAAAAGACCCCCAACCAAGGCTTTACCCTTATTCAAATCATACCCATTAATGTCATCTTTAACAGTTTTACGTAGAATGTAGATTTATTGAACACGATCAATTGCAAATCGTAGAAAGAGACCATGCAATTGCAGAAAATCCATACTATTGGAAATAAAAATTGAAGCTACCTGCATGGTGAGGGATAGAGCAGGTGCATGCACTGACCAATAACACACCTTATCACATTTTCAGTCAGAGGACAATCAATGTTCAAAACCCTCCCCGGCATTTGAAAGGAGATGATGCCAATTTCTAGGTATTCCCATTTGAGAATTGGGATGAAAATTTGGTTGTTCCTTGGTAGATTTTCCATTGTACTGACTGCTCAAAAGACAAAACTTAGTAGGGACCATTTAAAATGCAAAAGCATACAAATGTGCATGAATCCAAAAGCATCACGCAAACAAATAGGCCACCACATGAGTGAAAAACACTCAACATACGGAACGAGATGTTGTAGAAGCTCTACAATGAAACAAGATTAACAAACACAGATGAAAAGCTAATTATAGACGTCATGCAAAGGTATGACGCATGTGAACTCATGACTTCTGTACAGATTATGATTCCGTGCATTAGTGAGATATGATTAATGTAATCTTAAGTGATCCAACATGATACCTGATCAAAACATCAATGCCAAATAAGCCTGCAAAAAACACTTAAATAGTTAGATAATTAACCCCTAATTTTAGGGTTGTTGCTCAGTTTCTATTATCTTAGCAACAATCATAATGTTTCTAATTAATCTCTGATCCAAGATATAAGAGTTCTTATTCAAGTCACCACGGGTCAAGTTTGCTAGGCTATCAACTAGCCGGTTTGCTTCTCTATAGCAATGGCAAATTTGATAAATTTGGAAATTAAAAAGAATATTCCACACATCATGCAAAATGTATTTTAATTTCTTAACTACAAGCTCCTTCTACCATGCATCAATAATATTCATTGAATACCATTCAATATATAATTGATCAATTTTTTTAAAAAAAATCTGCTGCATTATTTGTTCCATCAGATTATTTCAATGCTAATGCTGTTATGACTATTCCACTTGAATCTCATAAGACACAAATAGATTCTGATATCTTAGGGTTCTTTTTGGAGGGACCATCAAAATTCAGTTTGATGAAAGATGGAGGAGGAGGAGGAGACCATGTAATTTTGCTTCTATTGACTTTAACTTCATGCTTGCCACTAAAAACACTCTGATTAGAAAGAGAGAAGTTTTCATTTTTGTAGAATATTTGAGTCCCAAGAAGTAAACACTGAGTTTTAAACATTTAATTGATAAATTTGTGTCATTACTATTTTTAAAATGAATTTTTCATTTTTATCAAATAGAAAATTGGAGAGAAAGAAACTATTTTTTGAAAATTCTTCTATTTCTTTCCCATCCAATACTGTAAATGGTCAAGGAAGGGGAAACTAGCCAAATGGATGAACTTAATTTTATTCAATCCTATATCCCCCTATTTTATATTATCATCAAGAAGGGGAACACCACTATTATAGAGGAAGATACAAAAGATAGATTTGCTAAGAATATATAGCAACATATGTTTATTTAAAAGCTTCATAAGTTTTCAAGTTCTTTGAAATAAAGTATATTTATTTTGAAAAGGCTTCATATTAAAGTAATAATTATAAAATATCAATTTTCCTAAGGGTAGTAATATTCTAATATTTATTTTTTATTAGAGTAGATATTTTAATTATTTATTATATTTAATAACATTTATTTATCCTTTAGATTAGAGTATATTTTTTATTTATAATTTTCATTCTTAGAAAGCCCTTGATCACAACACAAGATATTTAATAAATCAAATTTAAAATTATCATAAAAAATCATTGCACATGAAAATTCATATTGCATCTATTTAAAGAAATGCTTATTTTATATAAGTAATTTAATTAGAATATGTTTATGAAACATAGAAAAATAGGTGGGGTTTCCCAAAATAGAAAGGTGGATCCAAATAGGGAAAAGGGGTCTTAGTTCTCTAATTTCATTAGGAAATGAGATGCTCACAAAGAATTGACTAACTACCCTTAGGAGAATCAATTCTATGGAAGAACCTTCAAATTTCCTTTTTGTGTCAGGACGGGGGTCTAGGTCAAACAAGACTTTGGGGAGAAAGACTAAAAATAGAAAATCAACTCCAAAATGTAATCTATCACTTGGATTTAGTAGATTAAGCATAAAACTGAAGGAACCAACAAAGTTTCTAGAAAATATAGAATGGATAAATGATGTGCACCTATCACAAAACGTTGTTTCTGCAAGCTTGATAGGGACTCATTTTCCCTAGGGTGAATGGATCTAGATGACCTATTCTAGAAATCTTTGAATCTAAAATCTGAGTCTAAAACCTGCACTTCTTCCCTGTAACTCTGAACCTTCGGTCCTAGATCCAGATCTGTGAAAAAATCTATAAAATAAGACTGTTGTTTGATGGTGGATAGGGGTTTTCCTCGATCAAACCCCAAGTTTGGTAATTAAACCTTGTCTGAAAAATACATATATGAAACATAAAGATTGTGTGCAAATCCTAACCTTAAGTGTGTCTAAGATTAGGAGAGCTAAGAATGCAAAAAAACTCTACTTCAAGTGTGTTAGAATATAGGATCCCTAAATGAACATGAACAATGATGAAGACCTACTTTGAGAGATCTCAAATTACCCTAATAAGTCATAAAACTGAATATACCTTCCTTGAGGCAGAAAGTAGAATGATAATAGAAGATGAAACCACTTAGGAAACAAGTCATTAGGCTGGGTTAAATTTCTTAGTGTATCTCCCAAAACCTAGAATCCATCATGATCCTCCATAGGTATCTATCATCAATCTTTGGCAATACTTAATCTTATTGAAAAAATGAGCTTCAAGACCTACAAAAACAAATAGAATATTGCTCCAAGACTTCACTTTTGAATTCTTTATTAACTTCTCCTTGCTCTTGAATATGAATACTTATGATCTCATGTGAATTTTTCTTCCTTGCTAGTGTAAAAGGAATATGAAACTTAATTTTATAGGCTTCCTCTCTAATTTTCCAATTATCAGATCCCAAAAGCTGACACTTGAAATATTGCCAAAAACATGTTTAAAGTTGCATTTAAGGTACTTAATGAGGACCCATTCACCCATGGGAAAATGGGTCCTAACCTAAAACTTCAAGACTCCATAAATGTCGAGGCATTAATTTAATCAATAGCATTTATTCAATATACAAGTTATGGTGTCAAGAAACAAATAAAATAGATCTTGGGATGCATAATAAAGGGTATTAGGGGCCCAAAAATGAGGTTTAAAAATGCATAAATGAAAAGTCACTAAAATAGGTCTAAATAAGTGTGAAATTGTACTTTCTCCTAGAAAGGGGTACAATTTTCTACACTACATTTAGCCCCCACTTTAGCAGCCATGTGACACTATGTGCATATGCAAGCTAAAGGAGTTTGAACAAAAAAAAGGATACTC
Organism: Sequoia sempervirens; assembly: GCA_007258455.2. Lineage (NCBI taxonomy): Eukaryota > Viridiplantae > Streptophyta > Pinopsida > Cupressales > Cupressaceae > Sequoia > Sequoia sempervirens. The sequence continues at coordinate 14,102 of VDFB02251890.1, forward strand.
ATATGGGTTTATTCATCAGTAGGCAGAATGAAGCGCCCACTATAGTTATCTACAAAATCACAATGTTAGGAACCGCATCCTGCAACACTTATTTTTTAGTTTTTCAAAAATCCTCTTATCAAACTTCTACAGAGAATCAAATTCAAGGGTAGATGTATGCCCCCCTTATTCCACTTGCTTTACGGGGGTGGAATCAAGGTAGCCATGAAAACACATTGAATCGCTTAAGTCTTATCAAAGGGTATTTCAAGTATAATACCACATAGTGATAGACATTGGATTAGATCAAGGATGGAATTAAGAATCCAACACAACAAACAACATCAGAGTTCACTAGCCCCCAATATGTTGATTTGAATGAAATATGGTTAAAATAAAATATGCCTCTTTTAATAAAATTAGGTATATATGAATGAAAATGACACTTTTACTTATCATTTTCACATTTACCTCTTTACAATTTTCCTTACCATGTAGAGTGATTTAGGATGTCGAAAAGATGAACATACAGGCCTCCCAGACTTGACATTCTTCATGACGAAGTGGCACAGGGCACAATTTGACATACAGTGAGTCAATTTTTCTCTAGTTTATCTTTGTTTTCATGCATTTACAATATTTTTTATGCATTTTTATTTTTAGAATTTTTAGGACCCTAGAATTTAATAAAGTCACAAACCATCCTCCTTTGTCACAAAGCATCCATCTTGGTTCCAAAGTGTCCCACTTAGGTGCAAAGTGTCCCAAAATGGCTAAAGTGTCCAAGACCCCCCGTCCAAAAATGGCTCATATGTTCAAGTTGGTTGTAAAGTGTCCTAGAGAAACTTTAGTGTACTTTTTAATTATTTAATGACTATATTTAGGATTTACTTTGCTTATTTTATTATTTAGATCCGGGTATGTGCAGGATCATGATGGGCCAAAAAGTGGTGATATGATGGGTATTTGTAGGGTATGTGGCTGACGACTTTTTTTTAACCCAAAATTAAGCCAAGAAATGAAAAGGGTTTTTAAAGAAGTCTTAGCTTTCCACCATAATTATGTTTTACTGAATTTAATAAATAGTGTGTTTTCTATTTTAATTAAACTAAGTCCTTATTGGTGGTTGAAAAACATCTAAGCTTTCAAAGCGGTATCTGCATTTTGGATCCAACATCATTCTTTGCATACTAGGATTAAAAATGAAAATTGAATTCACGAAGTTTTGGCGTTGGTGGACATAGGAGTTTTATATTTTTTAAAAGTTGTAATAAAAATTTGATGATCATTATTTACTTGGAAAAATTACAAAAAAAATATGCATCACATGGGATATAGATTTTCTGCTTATATTAAAATATTATAAAAAAATATTATATTTATTGTGGTTGGGGTGGACACTATTATTTTCTAAGAATTTAGTACTACTAGAAGGTGTTTCAATTTTCACCAAATAGTTTTCTTTTTTTTTTTAAAATAAACCTAGTATTTTGAAACTACATTAATTTTCTGATTCTCTTCATATTTTTGAAAAATATAGATAACCATTCAAATTTTTATGTCAAGTTGCCTAACTCTGATTTTTCTGAATTTTTTGCCACTTAAGGGCCTGTTTTTTCCATGATGATCCTACACATACCCATCCCTCCCCAAGTCTGACAGCATCTTGGAGGAAAACAATTTTGTTTCCTCCAAGAACTCATCAAACAACTATCAGAGGAGGAGATTAGTATTCTACATGATATAGGATTATTTTGGGTATATTCCATGCCACCTATGAGGTATCATGATGCTATGTCGATGGCCCTGGTAGAGAGATGGGATGCTGACACATGTATCTTTCATCTTCCTACTGGGGAGATGACTGTCACCTTAGAGGACATACACCTCATCCTACGGTTACCTATCTAAGGTGAGATTGTGCACTCTATTGATGAGCAAACATATGAGGAGATGCATGATGATATATTATACTATCTAGGGTTCCCATCCAAGAATCGAGCATCAGACCTCATGTTGAGCTCAAATGGATACTACACACATAGACGTCACTACTCCGGCACATCATGATCATTACTATAGCACTCACACTGGTTCCTAATAGATGAGAGGCTCACTTAGATGGAGGAGTAGTTCATATTATTTGTGATATGGAGTAGCATAGGACCGTCTATGCCTAGGGTTACAATATGCTAGCACATTTGTATTATGATCTAGGGTGATTTGTTTAACATGAGCTAGAAAGCACAATGCACTATACACTCTTATAGGTTTGGAATTTTGAGCATATCACATGCACTAGACCCACATGATATCCTACCATAGTAGTCATGGGCTACCCATGATCCTACATCTATTCACTAAGGTGGTCATGGCAGGTGGGTGATTTTCTACACTGGTGGGTTAGATTCGATTGATTAGACGAGGGTGATATTTCATGGAGACCATATCTCAGGATACCACAGTTAGTAGATGAGAGACATGAGCTAGTCAGACTATAGCAAGATCAGTTTGTATTAGGGCAGCATGACTACATAGTGAGACCCTTCTACTATGATCATGTTATGCGCTAGTTTGGATAGGTTCAGGTTTCCCCAGGGGCTCAACCCAGGTTCTTATGATCAGCATGGAGTGCCCCTAGACCTGGAGACACTCTTCATCTTACCATTAAGGATATTTACATTAGTGACTCAGAGGATGAGGACCATGACATGCCCCCAGTCTTAGATACTGATGATGTAGGCACCACACTAGCCTACGACCAGTGGTGGGTTGGATCACAACCATCTCACGTCTTTCCTATATATCATCATGCGGTCCATACATGACCTCTTCCAAGGCACAAAGATGATAGGGATGATGACGAGGTTGACGGGGATATAGATGATGATGACATAATACCAAATATATTTCTTGATGAGGAGGAGGATACCCAGTCGATGAGTGATGATACTGATGAGACAAATGAGGCCCCAACCACCCCTGAGAGGAGAGATTCACCTCCTACCGGAGTCATTAGAGCACATTCAACAGCCACAGTAGAGATCCACATTCATGAGCGTGGGGAGGCCAGCAATAGCTAGCCATCCACACTTCCTACATAGGAGGGGTTCATTGTTACACAGTTATACCATGATTGGTGGGCTAGAGATCTAGGTAATGATGTGATATTTATTCTTTCATTACACTTTTACCTTTATGTATATGATTTACATATATCTTGATGTGTACTAATATTTTATAATTTCCATCTTGCAGTTTCAACACGAGTGGTGTGATCTCTATCAATGCATGACCATCTAGATATGGTGCCTCCATTTCCCACAGATGATGATACTTTAGCAATTACATGCCCTAACAATTTGAGACAAATGATCTGGTGAGACATCAGGGCTGGACTGCAGTTGAGCAGACAGGACAGGTGGGAGTTGCAGTGGTTGGGAGGGCTGAGACACTTGGTGGGTGCAGTCTGTGTTGAGTTCAGGTCTGTTCTAATTCGTTTCATTCTTGCATAATATATGCTCGCATTTATGTTTTGTTTTTGTGAGCTTGTGTCAAATTAGATGTCAATTAAATAATCCTTAGAATATTTAATAAATGTCTCCATGATGTCTAATGTTTATGTGGTCTAATTAGAACACTTTTAGTTTATATTAGATACTACATTGTGATCGAGTATGCTATGTTAAATTAAATGCACTTATGATTTAATTTCAAAAAATTAAATGCATATACAGGATCTAATCTAACACAACACATGAAATGAATTTGAATAGTATGCTTGAACTAAAGTAACAATTCAAACCCGTTGAACAATTACTCTATAATCTAAGACACACAAAGATCTATTTGTCAAAGAAAGAAGCAATACATGAGATAAAATAGGATACCATCTACTTAATCTAATAACACTACTTTAATAAATATACTATTCAAAGAAGATGTTAGGTGTAGTACCAACACAAATGTGTGGAATTGATAGGTTCTTTTAGAGGTGTACCATCCACTTACATTAATATGTATGCTCGAGACCCATAACTTTTGTCAATTATATAAGGTCCTAACCAATTAGGGTTGAACTTTCCTTTTTCATTTGGGGTTGCATTAACATTATGTTTATTCTCATATAACACCAAGTCACCTTTATTAAATGCATGAGGGATGACATGATAATTATAATTATGTTGCATTCATTTAGAGTAAGCTTAGAGATGCTTGAGAGCATTAATGCATTGTTCATCAAGAATTTCAAGTTTATGCAATTGTTGCTCTTTATAAGTAGTATCATCAATAATGAAGTTCTAACTCTAAGGGAATTATTGCTTCGACACCATAAACAAGGTTGTAGGGAGTGTTTCCTGTAGATATTATAATACTTGTATGGTAGGTCCACAACGCATAAGTTAATTGAGTGTGCCAATCTTTATTACGTTTACTTCTTATTTTCCTTAATATTTGCTCGAGAGTTTTTTTAGTTGATTCTTCTTGGCCATTTGGTTGTGGGTAATAAGGTGTCGAAAAGCAATGTTGAATATGAAAAGTTTCTAAGAATTTCTTCACATCATTGTTCTTGAATGGAGTTCCATTATCTAAAACTAGTGTGGAAGGAAGACCAGAGCGAGCAATAATGTGTTCCAATATGAAACGACATATTGCATCAGCTATTGTGGAGTGAAGAGGGATAGCTTCTACCCATTTTGTGAAGTAATCTGTCACAGTAATTATGAACGTATTTCCAGCGAAAGAGGGTGGTGATAATTTTCCAATAAGATCCAGACCCCTAATTGAGAATGGCCAAATAGGAATTTGGGCATGAAGCTCGAAAGTAGGAGCATGAATCAAATTGTTGTGTTCTTGACATTTATGACATTTCTTAATGTGAGCAAAATAATCTTGTTCCATTTGTCTCCAATAATATCCTATATGGATTAATTTTTGAACTAATTATCTTCCTCCAAAATGTCATCCACAAGCACCTACATGAGCTTCTTCAAGTGCTATAGGGATTTCATATTTTTTAAGACATCTAAGCAAGAGACCATCAAATGATCGTTTGTATAGAACATTTTCTAGAATTATGTATTTAGGTGCAAGTTTTTGAAGATGAGATCAATTATTCTTAGTTGTAGGCTCAACAAATGTACCTTATTTTAAGTAATTGAATATCATTGTATATCATTCACTAGAGTTTTTGACATCGGTTAATAACACTTCTTTAACTTTGTCCTCTATCAATGGTTTTAGGATCGTTTGGATTGTAAATATGAAATCGACAAAAGGATCTTCAAGAGATATAAGGGAAGCAACACTTGCCATTGCATTTGCATGTCGATTATCCTTTCGTGGCATGCTTTCAATGGGATATGATTCAAATTTATCTAGTAATGTCATCGTGAGGTCCTTATATCGAACAAGTTTATCATGTTTTTCTTGATATGAACTATTTATTTGTTTAATGACTAATTGAGAATCACTAAATATAGAAATGTGTTGAACACCTAAGGCTAATGTTGCATGTATACCAGTGATTAAAGCTTCATACTTTGTAGTTTTATTTGTACATAGGAAGTTTAGATGATAGGATAAGGGAATAGGCTTTCCTAAAGGAGGAATTATTATAACCCTAGCTTTGGAGTTAGTTCGACACTTAGAACCATCAAAATATAATTCCCATGTTTCTTTTTCGATAGTCAACACACTTTCATTAGGTAATGAGTCCTTATTAGGTAATGCTAATGGGGAAGGAGCATCAGCTAAATGGTTGGTTAAGGCTTGTTCTTTGATTTTCTTTTGAAGAAAAATTTAAGATCAAACTTAGTTAACAACATAACCCATTTAGCTAAGTGTCTTGATAAATTAGTTTTGGGAAAAAGGTGTTTTAAAGGATTGAACTTTGTCATCACATGAATTTCTGCATTTAGTAAGTAATGTCTCAATTTACTAGTAGCAATTATAGGATCTACACATTGTTTTTCTATCGTTGTGTATCTAGTTTCATAATCAATCAAAGTTCAACTAATGTAATAAATGGGATGTTCTCTACCATTATCATCTTGTTGAGCCAATAATGTTGCTAAAGCATGGGTTGATGCTATTGTATAAAGTATAAATGGTCTTTCTTGCATAGCGGGTTGTAAAATAGGTGGAGTAGGGTGAGTGTACGATCATGAGGGTCCAAAAAGTGGTGATATGACAAAAAAGTGGTTGATGAATTTTTTTGTCTAAATTTGATGAAATAGAAAAGGTTTATTGAGAAAATTTTCAGTTTTCCAAAAATATTAGATATGCCTTATTTAGAATTAAATAGATAATTTTTATTAATTTTCTACATCCATTTTGACTAAAGTCTTGATTGATAGGATGATTGAAAAACTTCTATAACTCTTAAATGATTTCACATTTTTTGAATCTGAAAGATGTGTAACATTCTATTCTTCCCATAAAATAGGATTTAAAAAAAGAAAAAATAAATTTCATAGATTTTTTACCACTTGTTATGGTGGCCAAACAAACACGTTTTAATATTTTTAAAAAAAATTAATAAAAAATAAATAACGAATTATTTACTTGCAAAAAAATTACAAAAAAAATGCAGCACATTCGGGCATGTGTCCTCTACTTATATTGAAAGTTTCAAAAAAAAATATATTTTTTAACTTACACTTAGGTTGTTTAGGCATACACCTGGGTCTATGCAAGATCATGTGGGTCTAAAAAGTGGTGATGCAAAAAAAAAGATGTTTTTAACTTGCTCAAAAACATGAAAAATCCACTTTGATTTTATTTAGGCTCGGGTAGAAAGTACATGGTGTCAAAGCAAAAACCAAACCGAAACAGATATCCGTTTGAAATGGATATCCATTTCAAAATGAATATCTGTTACAAAATGGATATTCGTAAATCTAAATAGATATCCATTATGTTTAGGTTAATTTTTTAATTTGGTCGGGTCTAGGGCCGACCACTTATTTTATTTAATATATTATAATATTTTTTTAATATAATTATATAATAATGTTTTAATATAACATGGATATTTAATTTAACTTACATTATTATAATGTTTTTAATTTAATATTATATAATAATATATTTAATATATTATAATATTATATTATACTATAATACTTATATAGTATTAAATATTATATAATATTATATTATAATATATTAAATATAATATTAAATTTATTATATTATATGATTATATAATATTATAATCATTTAATTCTTAGGTGATGTGTGGTTGGCATTCAATGTCCTGGGTGTTGGGAAGGACAGTGGAAGATTAATGTAGGCTACAAACTAGCATGTTTGAATTACAATAAGTAGAGGTGATGACAGGTGAAATTCATTCCATTTCTCATAGCTCTTGTTGTCAATGGCTTGTGGGTGGTGGCTACATTTGAGTGTGTGATGGAGACCCTAATTCACCTCATTTCGATGCGCAAGCTCTAGGCATTCTTGGGGAAGATCACAGACAATCGAGCTTGTGATCTATATTTAAGGAGTGGGATCCGCTAGTTCTTGGGGTGGTTGAATTGGTCCTCAGAAAGGAATTCATGGTCTCAGATGAGTGTTACCGCACTAACATGGACATTCCATCACATTTTGTGGCTACGCTTCTCGATCTTGGGCTGCCAAAAGTGATGGTGCTTCTTATGGAAAGGAAATTGGTGATGGCAGAATTGCTAGGCAGAGTGGAGGAATTAATTATTATGGTGGAGTTGGGGATCAGCATTCCACGGCTAAGAGACACTGCAAGAGCATAGGGTGCAGGCGAACAGAGGCGTCGACTTCTTGAAGATGTTCCTTTACTTAGAGGAGGCGATAGAAGCTGGATGGAAGGGGAGTTTCAGAGAGTGCCTCTGTGAGGAGGAGATTCTAATGGAGTGAAGGTGATGGGTGAGGGTTCTTGACTTTTTGGCTACAAACGATGGCTTCAATGACTGGCTCCAGTGGGGTGCAGTTAAGTTTTTGTGTCAAGTATTTTTTATGTCTCTTTTGAATTACAATATAATATCTGGTATGGTGTCAAATGGTCGCGACCATCAAAAATGTAATGGGTGTGGTGTCTGTCATCGGGTGTTGTGTAGGTCGAGTTGGGTGTCAGGGTGGTACCCCTGTTTTAGGTATGCAAATGGGTATGTGAATAGGAAAGTGGTGTATGTTTTGAGCCCACTAGATATGTATTGATCCGCAACTTTTATTATTAATACAAATCATATTTACAAACCAAATATATATATTTATATAATATTAAATTTATATATATAATATAATAAATTTAATATTATATGATTATATTATATTATATTATGATATAATATTATAATATTATATCATTATATTATCTTATATTATATTATATTATATTATATAATAATATAATATTATATAATATTAATTATATTATAATATTAAATATACTATAATATAATATTAATTATATTATAATATTAAATACTATAATATAATATTATATAATATTAATTATATTATAATATTATAATATTAAATATATATTATTATATTATATTATATTATATTATTATATTATAATATTATAATATTAAATATATATTATTATAATATTAACATTATATTATATTGGGGTGGGGGCCTAGCTCGGTTGACTAAAACGTCTAATACAACAAGAGGTCATGAGCTCTAGTCTCTGAGCACAGTGATGTAGAGGAGGAGCATGTCGCTGGCTTGATCACGTGAAAAAGTTTACGGTAGCGATTGTAGTTTATGAGGATAGATACCTAGCGATTCTCTGAGTTTAAAATATATATGTTATTATATAATATATATAATATTATATAATAATATTATATTATATTATATTATAATATAATATATATTATATATTATATATAATATATTTGTAGACACGTAAAATGTATCGATTGACATTGTGTATCTGATCCTGACCACTAACATTGTTTCATCGTAAATCATCCTTCAGTCTAACCATTTAATCAAATACCCTAATCTGATTAAATTCATCAATATTCCTATCTTAATTAAAATAAACTGGTTATCTAATTAAATGCACCTCTTCTCGATATTTAAATTAATCATTTTGATACAATTGTTCCAATTTAATTAAATAATTAATTTTATTTGATTAAATCTCTAAAGTCTATCTATTAAATTAAATAAATTAAAACCTTATTTAGTTTAATCTAACATCATCTCTTTTAATTAAATAAATCAAAATCTTTATTTAATTAATCTCTTATCACATCCTTCTCATAGTTGATTTAAATAAATCCACAAATTTAAGTCAAATTTGTCACATCAACTAATCCCCTTTATTAAATTAATTAACCTTTGATTAATTTAATCTCCTCTCATGTCCCATCCTCCAGTTTTTACCACTTGCACATGAAAATAGATTTAATTGATTCATTAAATCTCTATTTTCCTAAACAAGGCATCTTGTGGAATATTCTCCAAGTTTGAATTCAAAAATCTAAGTTGGCATGTACATCCAACAAGGCATTTACTCTCTCTTACATGTCCTTTGCCTTGAGACAAGTGGCATTTAATGCATTTTCCCTTCCCTCTTGCATTTCATTTCAATAATTTCAAAATTCAAAAATAGGCATTTATTGTCACAATCCTCAAAACTTACCTTCCTCCATCCACTCCTTGGGATTTGACAAGTGGCATCTTTCCATTGGATGAATGTTAGTCCCACATTGCTCAATTTTGGACATTCATCCTTCAATCTCATCTATAAATAAGAAGCTTCATTCCTCATTTGATCATCCACATTTTGAGTAAAGTTATTATGCTCAAATATTTAGCCATTTCCATCCAATATCATTGAATCATAGCTAGGTTATGCAGGTTTTTCCATTGGAGCACTCATCAAGCATCAACAAAGTGGATCACTCATCAATACTCATCAACATACATCAATCTTGAATCATAGGAATTGGGAAAGGGCCAATTTTCACATCAAATTGGCACCAATTCCCCCATGGGATCATGAGTTTGCTAGTTTAATTAGGATTCAATCTCTATTTTGTTATTTTCATTGTGTTCTTCATTATTTATTTTCCTAATTTGAACTTGGTTAATGGATTTATTGGGGAATCATTTTTCTTGCTTGCAATTTCTAATCTAATGTGTTTGTTCTTATTGTTTTGCAGGTACTAGGATTGGGGTTCACACATTTGGTATCTAAACTACGTCGTCTTTGAGCTTAAATGTAGGCAAGGCTAATCTTTGATCAACCCCAGAGACATCAAAATCCAAAAATATTTAAAAAACACAAAATCCAAAAACATTCATAAAATCCTCGAGAGAAAAACCCAGCTTAAAATCAAAAATTAAAACATTTGTAAAATCTTGAAAATACAAAAATAGTCTCAAAACATTCCAAAACATCAAAAACATCAAATATTTGAAAAATCCCATCATCTCATCTACTTTAGGTCGGAAATAATCAATCATCCATAATAAGTAGTCATCACCTTGTCCTTTGGCAACACAAAGCAGAGAAACAATCCACAACAATCGGCCAAAAGCAAACTTCCAAACGCCAAAATCAAAATTGAAGCAACAAACCGCTAAGCAGTAAATCAAACTCACCGATCCTTTCGCTTGAACATGTGATGAGCCTTATATCAACAACCTATCAATCAAACATCAAACCATGTCATCTATACAATACTTCTAGGATATATCGTTCTAGCAATGGGCATCATTTTGGATATCACTTTGGATTCTTATCCTATCAAAACAAAATCCCTTTGGCTAGAGGTATGAAGAACATTGGCTTGTTTGCGTACTGGATCTTTTCTTTTGATTTATCTTATTGTACTTATTCAGGTTTTCATTAACAGACAAAGGTTTAGAGATATAGGAATGAGACATGATCATTATCTTTTTCTTTTTGTGCTTGTTGGATGTTCTTGTAAAATAACTTGGTGAATACTTACTTTTCAGAACCGTGTTCCCTTGAGTTTACATATGTCAAGTGTATTGAATACTCCTATATGTTTGTTGAGTCAAATTCCATCACACTAGGTACAACGCCATCCTGGTTCTTTATACCTTGATGCATCGTATCTGCATGTGTAATCAAACATAAGGTAAGTAGCCCTTTTAAATCCCAATCCTTGATAAGTAAATCATCATCCATCTATCATCATCATTTCTCATCATCATCTCTCATAAAGTTGGCTTGTTGGATCCTCTTGTCATCATCTCATTTCTTCTTTCTTCTCTCCACGCTAACATAACATCACCAATGCATCCATCCTGCATCCACAAACCATCAGCATTTTGCACATCATCTCACATGCATTTTCATCATCATAATATAGATCTGTTAGTCTAAGCATCTCATTAAAACATCCATTGCATAATCATAGCATATCACATCATCCATCTCATTCATCTCACATGCATTACATCATCATTTAAGTTGTTTAGGGTAATATAAATTGGTTATTCTAAGCATCTTAAAACCATCTCATTTGCATCATCGTAACCATCCATGTCTATCTTGAACCTCTTTATTGCAAGATCAACCCTCAAATCGAATCTTTTCGCTCGATCTCTCGAGGGGGAAATGTACCAGTGTTCTTCTTTCCACTGGGGCATCTGAAAAATTAGAAAAAAATTTAATTTTCATCGCGGCAAGTTTATTCGTTGAACTAACGCAACAAGTACATTGCTTCAAAAAGGGGAAAAATGTAGACACGCAAAATTGACATCATGCATAATCATATTCGCTCGTCAATTAAATAAACCAAGTTTAATTGATTAATCTCCTAAGGTCATTTCATTTAAATTGAATAAATTAACTTTATTTAATTTAAGCCTAACATCACCCTCCTTGATTAAATAAATCAAACCTTTATTTAATTAAATCTAAAATCACCTTTCATCCCCTTTGATTTAATTTAAATCCCTAAATCTAAGTCAAATGGGTCAAAAGCATCTAATCATCATCTAAGTTAATCTAATCTTGATTAACCTAATCTAATCACCCATCACATCCTCTAGCTTTTCCCACTTGCACAAATACTTGTCAATTAATTGATTTATTAATTCACCATTTTCCCTCAACATGGCATCTTTGAAGAATATTCTTCCAAATTTGAATCTCCCCCCAAGTTGACTTGTCCCATCCAACAAGGCATTTATGAGCTCTTACATGTCTCTTGCAAAGGTCAAACTCAGCCTTTAACTCTCAAATTCAAATTTCAAATCTCCCCCTCTTTGGCGTGCATTGACCAAAATGTGCTCATTCCTCAACCTATCACAAGTTGACAAGTGGCCTCTTCTCATTGGTGGGTCTTTAGTCCCACATCCTCCATGTTTGGCATTCTTCTATCCTCCTTGGTCATAAATAGAGGCCTCCTCTATTGTTTTACTCCTCCACAATCTTTAGATCTTTCTCCACAACTTGATCTACAATCTCATGCAAAGTTACTCTCTTCAATGGAGAGCTAATTTTGTCCACTCCACAACTCATCATCTTGATCATCAACATATCAAGAGCTTAGTATAGGATTGGGAAAGGGCTTCTTTCCATAGAAGCACCAATCCACTATGAGATAAAGTTTTGATCATGTTTTTATATGCTTGCAATTTAGTGGTCTTTGTTCTACTTAGTTTGCATATTTTAGCATATTCAAGTATTTCATAGGAATCTTAGATTTGATTATTTTGAATTGACTAACAACTAACTATGGTCATTGTTTGAAGTAAGGAAAATTTAAGGTCCACAATATTATATTATATTATATTATATAATATAATAATATAATATTATATTATATATTATACATAATATAATATATATTATATAATATAATATAAAATAATAAATGATTACTTACATTTCAAAAAATCTCGTCAATATGTATATGGTCGGGCCCCAGACCCAACCAAGGAAATGGATATCCATTTCAAAACAGATATCTGTTTTGAAACGAATATCCATTTTCTATTTTATAAAATTAAAATAAAAAAATCCAAGAGCTCATTTCTTCCACAATGTACGCACGATTTTTGTGTTCAACAACTTAGATATTCATTTGGAGGTCAATGCTTTTTCTCAAATCAATCAAATTTCAAAGGTATTTACGGATTTTAGTTTTTTTCTTCAATTTATATTAGTTTTGCATTGTTTTTTTGTGAATTTTAGTCAAAAATGGGATATTTAATAGGTTTTTATTGCATTAAAATGATTGTTAATTTTGATAATTTTTATCAATTAAAAGTCTTAAGAATGGTTGATCCCAACCCTGCTCAACATGAAAACCTTAACCCCACTCAAGATGAAAACCCTCCAAATCCTCCTTCACTACAACCGTTGTTTCCAAACCAAAATGTGCCAACAATACATGAATCTATTCATAAAAATTTAGATCAATTGATAAATGTATGTCAAATCTATGAGACACTCCCTAAGCTATCAAACATGAAAAACACTTTAGAAACAATCATTTCAAATGTTCAAACTTTGGCAAATCAGCACAATAGATTTGCGCAGTGGCGAGAGAACAAAGGAAATTTTATACCAATGGGTTATCATATAATGATGTGAGGGCACTTGATATTGACAAATCCCAATTATCCCAATTATTCATTAATCCCAAAATAGGATAGCCCATAAATGTGCGAAAGCCAAAATTTTCAATTAAATGGTGCACACATAGAGGCATATTAGATAATTTCTGGAGACGTTGGTGGATGGTTTTTGATAAACCACCCAACAACAATCTTGATGTCCCTCATTATTTTCTTCAAAAATTATATGCGAAGTTTTTCCTTGGGAGGCATGTCAATTATTTTGACATGTGATATTTTCAAGGTGTGGGTAAAGGGATGCCACAGGATAGACCTAGAGCACCCGAGTCACCCTAGTTCTTCCTACTTCACTTATTCCTGCCCCAACTCCACTACCTTATCCTAAGATTGCTTTAGATACATGGAGTCGAAGCATTTTTTCCTTACATTCATTGAGTGATCATTTGGTCACGTAGAGCCATCATGTTGCATAGCCGTATGAAAATGCATCCCATCATGATGGTTCAATGCACCTGATACATCCCAACATCATGGTGATGCACCTACTGCATCATCTCTGACCATTAAACTATCATCGGCTTCGACTGGTACACTATCCTCTTCGGCGCATATTTGTGTACCCCATTATTGCATGATGTGCAATAATTTATGTTTAGGTCCTCTTCGACGGTCCACTGAGGCTCCCATAGAAACATCTGACTATGAGGTTCAAGATATGTCTGATGTAGGAGTTAATAGAGCATAGAGTGGACCATTTGTAGGAGAGACATCGACTTCCAGGGACGATGTGGGAGCACCGGTAAGACTTAAAGTAATTTCATAGTGTGTTTTATCCATCTAAATTCTTTCATCTTTATAAGAGATATTTGTACTATTAATATATATGTTTATGTGATGGAATCTTTAACAGCTGTTGAAAGAGGACCAGATTTCCTAAGTGCAGGAGGCTACGCAATCAAACATTTGATTTGGCCTATGGATTCAGTATATGGTATTATTTAAATTTCTATTTAGATGTTAATTTTGAAATCTATTATGTTTAAATGCCATGTACTACACAGATTGATAGTCTAGTGTAATCTTGTCATTTTATGTATAGCAGTCTGGTTCTTTTATAGCCATGTTGGTTGAGCTTGACCCATTTGATGAAGCTACACAACAGGTATATATATTTTTTATATTCTCAACATTATTATTATATGTGCATGTGCATCTAAATTGTGTTACATTCTTGTCATTTTTTATATAGGAAACCATCTTAGCTGCTTCATCCACCATGAGCCCATCTAGTGTAGAAGCATCACAACAGGTATGTGTTTATTTTATATTGCAAATATTTACGTTTAGACAGGAGTAGATATATGATTAGTAAATATGATTATTTTTCAACAATTATATGTTAATTTGTGTCATTTTGATTTTACCTATTATAGTCCTCTGCCTGACTCAGCACTATGATGAGTGTGGGACCATTTCTCTATACGAGGACTCTTAACCATCCTAAGGGACAATCATATGTAGACCACCTTGCAGAAAAGAGAGCAAGACTTGAGGTAAACAAGAATTACATTATTGATATAATATAGTACACATATAGTGATTTTGATGTTAAATTTATAATTTATAAATGATTGTATATAAGTTTCTATTTACAAGTCTATCTTTTCAACCATTCACATAATTAATCTAATTTTTGGTTTGAATTGTTATTGTGTAGGAAGCTTCAGAGCAACTAATTTCTTCGAGGAGGCTCGATTTTGATGGTCTAGCATAGGATTAGAATTTGATATAGATTGATATGTATTTAGGGTTTGATAGATCTTGAGATGGCATATATGCCACAATTTGTAAAACTTCTAAAACTTGTTCTGAGTAGGCATATATGCCAAATTTGTATATGCACAAACACAATTATTCTACATTTTGATATATTTAAGAATAGATAAATTCAATCTAATTTGTTCCTTGTGTGCATGTCTTTCTACTTTGAATCTTAAAAATGGAATGTATAATTATCTTAGAATGGTTTAAAGTTGTGATCAATAACATGTTACAGATTAACAAAATTGCATTTTAATAGAACTTATGAATTACAATTGATAATCCATCTATGCTAGAGTTCATTCATATTAAGGTTCACATACATTACATTCCATGAGACCCCATTTCTTTGAGGAGTTTTTTCAAACAATTCACTAAATTTTCTATTGTACCACATTTTTCATACATGTCTACCAAAGACTTTTTATCAAACATTGAATGTGAGAATACACATGATTTCAATCTCTCTTGAATGAATTTACATTTGACATTATTATTTTTTTGAACCCATGTAATGAAGTGGGTAGCTGATTTTTATTTCAAAAGAAGTTAAAATTAATGAAAAATGGTATGAGAAGCACTGTATAATATTTGTTGAGAAGAACTATTTGAAAATATGCCTCAAAGAATTGTGGTCTCATAGACAAGGAAAAGAAGATGAAAAGAGTAGCTTATGACAATCTTATGACATTGATTCTTTCGATTTATTAAAAACTTCAAACAAATGGATACAATTTAATGAAATATATGTCATTATAGTGTTCATTCAAAAGTAATATAATCATCTTAATAAAAATTAATGTCACTCAATGTTCATTCAAGCTTAATAACATGTAAAAGGTATAAAATCATCTTGAATAAGAATCACTATCTTTCAACCATAGGGGTTTGATGCAACCTTCAAACAAAGTCCTTACAACTGAACAAGATACATGTCCATTAGATTGTTCATGTGAAACCTATACAATAATCAAAATCAACAATTAAGACATCTCTCAACCATGATGCAATCGTTAAATAAACCAAATCTGTGTGATACAACCATTAAATAAACCAAATACAAATCCACAACATGCATGTTATTTGACCTTCCACATGCAATTTGTATTATCATAATGCACAACAATGAATGTTGCTAACCATAATGCATGAATAAGAAAACTAGACATACTATATGGGCTTGATGAACACTAGTCATAATGCATACTTCACACAAAAGAAATAGCACTCATATGATATTGTCATATATGTCAATCAACCTTGACCCACACCAAACTTTCTATATCACAATTGTTGTCATATATGTCATTCAACCTAATGCAATTGAGGTTTTGTATTTGGTAAGAATTTGTGCAAGCAAAGAAAGTGAGAGATGATGCATAAGGTGGATTTGAACAAATGAAGTTGTTTTCCTAAGCGTTGAAAACTCTATCAAACAAAGGGATCTTGTTGTCCTAAGCATTGAAATTGAAGCAAAACAATTGAAGACTAAAATTAACTACTTAGAAAAGGAATGAAAAGATAAGAACAAGATTTTATCGTCAATGAAAAGGACATTAGTCTACTCTAAAAATAGCTCCAACGCATCTAGATGGGTATGTTTAGGCTAGGCATGGTCCTATTTTGAACCAAAACATACTGAAACAGTTTGAGCTACATTGGACTGACAATATACCTTAAGAGTCCAAAGCACAAAAAGGAAGCAATCTTTGACAGGCTATTACTCAAAAACTATGATTCTTACAAACTCTTCATCTAAGGCTACAGGATCGCGTTGGGACCCTCTACAATAACCTCTCTCATTTTTTTCTATCTTGAAGGCATTTTCCCGTGGTGACAACTTTTCAGTTGAGGAAAAAGTTATCAAATGCAAGTAATGTAAAGTTGCAAAGTGGTGCAACTTTCGTTCTGCAACTTGTGTGACCGAACGGGCTATTCCAACACATGTAAATGGGTACGTTTATGCTAGGCATGGTCGTATTTTGCACCCAAACACACTGAATCACTTTGAGCTACGTTCAACCAGCTCGATCCCTTAAGAGTCCAAAGTGCAAAAAGGAAGCAATATTTGACGGGCTATTACTCAGAAATCATGATGCTTAAAAACTCTTCGTCTAAGGCTACGGGATCATATTAGGATTGTATTAGGATCGTATTGGGATCGTTCAGTTGAGGAAAAAGTTGTCAAATGCAAGCAGCGTAAAGTTGCAAAGTGGTGCAACTTTCATTTTGCAACTTGTACGACCAAACTGTCTGTTCCAACATGTCTGGATGGGTACATTTATGTTAGGTATGGTCCTCTTTCACACCCAAACATGCCAAATTACTCTGAGCTATGTTCAACTGAATTAATCCCTTAAGAGTCCAAAGTGCAAAATGGTTGCAATCTTTGTCAAGTTATTACTCAGAGATTGTGACACTTAAAAACTCTCCATCTGAGGCTACAGGATATTGTTGGGACCCTCTATAATAACCTATCTTGGTTTTTGCTATCTTGGAGGAATTTTCTCATGGTGATGACTTTTTCAATTGAGGAAAAAGTTGTCAAATGTAAGCAGTGTAAAGTTGCAAAGTGGTGCAAATTTTATTCTACAACTCGTACGACTAAACCGTCTATTCCAACACGTCCAGATGGGTAAATTTACACTAGGCATGGTCCTCTTTCGCACCCAAACACATTGAATCACTTTGATCTACATTCAACTAGCTCGATCCCTTAAGAGTCCAAAGTGCAAAAAGCCAACAATCTTTGGCGGGCTATTACTTAGAAATTGCGATGCTTACAAACTCTTCATTTGAGGCTACGGGATCATGTTGGGACCCTCTACAATAACCTATCTCGGTTTTTCTATCTTGGAGGAATTTTTCCATGGTGACAACTTGTCAGTTGAGAAAAAAGTTGTTAAATGCAAGCAATGTAAAGTTGCAAAGGGGTGCAACTTTCATTTTAACAACACAACTAAACTCTATTCCAACACATCCAGATGGGTACGTTTATGCTATCCATAGTCCTCTTTTGTACCCAAACACGCCAAATCACTATGAGCTACATTGGACTGACGATTTCCCTCACGAGTCCAAAGTGCTGAAAGGAAACAATCTTTAATGAGCTATTACTTGGAAACCATGTCACCTAGAAATAATCTATCTAAGGCTACAGGATCACGTAGGGACCCTCTACAATAACCTCTCTCAGTCTTTGATATATCTAAGGCATTTTCCCATGGTGTCGAATTTTCAGTTGATGGAAAAGGGTCAGATGGATGCAGTGTAAAGGTGAAAAGGCGTTCAGGGTTCGTTGTGCTCCTCTTGAATAAGTGAATAAGTGAATCATTTACTCAAATACACTTTAAAAGTCATGAACTACACACATGAATACAATGTATATGCATGAAAACATATAGGTTGTAAAGTATACATTAGAATACTCATAAGTCACAAAGTATACACATAAGTTGTAAAGTATACACTTGAATACACATAAAGTATACACAATACGCATGATATCATCATTTAAGAATTTCTATCAAATATAGGATTTACAAAATACCACGTAGGCATACAAAAAATGACCCTAATACATAGTCATTTCCCAATAGGGGAAGAAAATAGATCACGTGTTGCCTTCACAGTTAGTTGGATGGAGTTTTTGTTGATGGGTATGTGCAGGATCATCATGGAAAGAACAAGCCCTTAAGTGGCAAAAAAATCAGAAAAATCAAAGTTAGGCAACTTGACATAAAAATTTGAATAAGTTATCTATATTGTTTTAAAATATATAGAATAAATTTGTAGAAATTGGATATGGTTTCTAAACTACTAGGTTTGTTTAAAAAAAAAATAAACTATTTGGTGAAAATTTGGGGTACCAATGCGATTGGTACTTAAATTTAGGGAAAAAATAAGAAGTGAATTATCTGTAAATACCTAACTACAATAAAATGATAATATTTTTATATTTTGATATAAGTAGAGGACTCATGTCCACGATGTGATACATATTTTTTGTAATTTTTTTTCCAAGTAAATAATTGGTATGATTTTTATTACAACTTTTAAAAATATGAAAACTCATATGTCTAACCACCTTAGCAGACAAAACTGCATGAAATTCTTTTCTTTTAATCCTATAGTATGCGAAGCATAGAATGTGACACATGTTTTAAATTCAAAAAATGTAATGCCGTTTGAAAGCTATAGATGTTTTTCAATCAACCTATCAATCAGGACTTTAGTCATAATTCAAATAGAAAATGAATAATAATTATTAATTAAATTCAAAGTAAGCATAATTTATATTGGTGGAAAGTTGAGAATCTCCTTTAAAAACCCTTTTCGTTTCATCAATTTTGGGTAAAAAAAAATTCGTCAACCACATACCCATCATATTGCCACTTTTTGGCCCATCATGATCCTGCACATACCCTGATTCTTTTTTCTTTGAAATGTACCCACTAGTCCTCCTCTCTTCATTCATCTAAAGATGCAATTGATAGAATAAGAACTATATACATTAATATATAGAAATTAAAAATTGTGGAATGGCATATAACAATATAGTTGCAAACAAATAATCATCACACTCTTCCACAATAGTAGCATGTTGACATTCTGGAGTGACAAGCACCTATAGAAACCATCAAGGTAGTAGCTAAACTACATATGTAAGCATCATGAAAATTTTCAATAATAGACCATAGAAGAGAAAATATAATGTCAAATTTACTAATTTTTCGCATACCTCTTTGCCAAAGGATCAAAGCTAGCTATTGTTGTAGTAGCTCCATGGTCCATCATGCCATGAACATCACAATATACTTTGAATGATGAATATATATGATCACAATAGAAAAGATGATTAGAATAACAAATCTATATTATTCTAAACAACCCAAATGATGATGAAATGGTAATGCAAACTAGAAAATATGCTTAGAATAACAAATCTAAAACAATATCAAAATGTGGACAATATCATACATGTCCTATACAACAAATGATCTACTACTCAATTGTGCCTGAAGGGTCATCTCTTACCTTCAAAGTATCGAGTAATGCTTCATGATCAGCACTACTAATTGTCCATAGTTCCTTTGTTTTTGGTCCAGCATTATGTCTCAATAACTTAGCATTTGTTGCTATAACAAGGTGCGAATACATGAGAATGGTTTTGTGTTTCTCATAGTCTTCAATTTCAGGTATGTAGTTCACTTTTCTAATCATATATGTTCCCAACCATGTTCCAAAAATAACAACGGAACCTATATGATCATAAGTTTTTTATCAACAACTAAATATACTTATAATAAAAAATCTATATTATTCTAAGCAACCTAAATGATGATGAAATGGTAATGCAAACTAGAAAAGATGCTTAGAATATAACAAATCTATATTATTCTAAATAACCTAAATGATGATGAAATGGTAATTCAACCAAATTCCAGAAACAACAACTGAACCTATAGGATACATTAACCTATCATCATCTGTCATTGGTTGTGGTAGCTTTTTCTTTCCCTATACACATCATGCCCACCAATAGTTTGATCCCTCTTCATTCCTTTATAGTGTTACAACTGCATAGACATGTTTTGGTTGTACAAGATCTGAAAGATGGTCATAGGCAAGTGAACTTTCCATTTCATCTTCTAAAGAGGATTGTGCTATAGATAAAGGGGTTAGGTACTATGGAATCCATGTATGTACCCACTCTCTTGACTCGCATTGATCCTAATCACACTAAATACAATTTTGACAAAAACAAGTCAACTCTCGTGTCCATATGGTCCATGCACCCACATCTGAGCTTTGAAACAAATGCATCTTTGAAGAATCTTTAATTGTTTAACATTCCAATTTGTCTCCCATTGTGCCCTCCTCAACCAACCAAAAGAACCTACACACTTTTGAATCAAGTGTCCCTCCTCGTGATAATGCATAAGTACACCAATCAACAATAGAACGTGCATCACTGAATGTTGCACCACCTCTTATCTTCATTTGTTCCTTAACCAGAGCTCTCTTCACACACGCACTTGCACCATCATGCTCGCCTTTTCCATGCCCAACTTCAAAAATACTCCAAATATGTGGCACACCCTCTCTATATGCATCTTGCTCAACCAATAAAACATGAAAGAATTCTTGAATTTCCTTGTGCGGTTATCTAACCAAATGAGATGTTGACCCATTGCAACCAACTCACATCTAGAACCTTCACCTCCACTCTTCAATTTGTATTTGACTGTCTCAAACCTTTTTTTCTCAACAATCTTGTTACCAAAATCATGATTGCTGCCCTCATGAAAGCATGTTACAAACTTTGATAAACCACCACATTGCAAACACATTTCATTTAAACGATCATTTCTATAAAATAAGCAACCATCACCTCTAATGCATAAAAATAAATCTAACAAGTCCCTGGATGACTTGGGAAGTTGCATTGCATGACACTCCTGCAACATTTCATTAGTATGCATAGTAGAACGAATATGGCATTATAATTCATGATACATTTTAAACTCAACATGCTATTTACAACATGTATTACAAACATTAATAGGTACACAATAAAATGCCTTGCAAGACTCAAAATCCCTTTGTGAGATTTGCAAATTTGGATGTTCTTGATAAAATTGTTTGGCTACATTCCAAGAAATGTTTAGGATGTAGTGTGATCTCGATTACCAATTCGTAACTTTAAACATCCTTTACATTCGATGATACTCTAGAGTGAGAGTTCCAAAATTGTTCAATTTACATCTTTACATTATTGATTAGCTTCTTATCAACACATGGAAGCCTCCCACTAAAATCCCATGTATCATTTTGAAGAGGACTATCGAGTCTTCCTCTTCTAGAGAATGCTCTATTCAATATTTTACGATTTAGATTTAAAGCAATACAAGTTTGTCTCATTAAACAAGCCTTTCTCAAATGATGGCTTATTAGTGAGGTTGTGATCACTCTACGAGCAACCCTTTTATCTTTTTCCTTACTAGTCTTTCCAATAGAGGTTAGAGCATTAAAAATATTTTTTACAATAATACAATTTTTTTCCAATCTTTTGGTGACACGAATCTTCAATTTTCTTAATAATGGTCTCATTTTGTAAGACTTAAGCAATAGCAAAAAAAATTGACTTTGTTCAGTTAATGTCTTATCGGAAAAGTATCATTGAATATATCAGTAGCCCACAAACAAACTGTTCGTTGTGACCTCTTTCCTTGAATATTATCTATTATGATTGCATCTATTTCAAGCAGCCATTTAGGGGTTCTCATGTAATTAGGTGTTACATAAGGTTCATTTCCAACATTTCCAATGTTTTCAACATTTTCAATAAAAATTTCAACATCTTCATTTTCAAGTTTAATGTTATTAACATTTTCATTCTCACTATTTTCAATATTTTCAACATTTTCAATAACAATTTCATTTTCAACAACATTTTCATTTTCAATAACAATTTCATTTTCAATAATATTTTCAACAACATTTTCATTTTCAATGTTGTTCACATTTTCATTTTCAATTTCAATATTATGTCCAATATTTTCAAATTCTCATTGTCTGGTTTCTGCCTGGCTCAGTATAAACTAACCAACAGCAAAGATCTTTCAGCTGAATTTTGTCTGATACAGATAGAAAGCATGATATTTTCATGATAGAAAGAATGTAGGGACCGTTGGAATACTCAAAACAGACCCATTTTTTTATATTTATAACTTAGTAAACAGATATCCATTCATAAACGGGTATCCATTACAAATGAATATCCATTTTGAAAAATATATTCGTTATGCCTTGCACTTGATATGCCCGTCATTGCTCGTGCCTCTATCTTTTTAGCCTATAGTAAAGAAAAAGGATATTCATTTATAATGGATAGTTTTAAGAATTATTATTAACATAATATGATTAATATATTATATTATGATATATTTTATATTTTATATATTAAATATATTATATGTTATGATATATATATATATTTATTATATATTAATATACTAAATTAATTTATTATATATGTTTATATAATATATACTATATATTAATATTATATTAATATATATATAATATATTAAATATATAATATATATTATCCCACTCTCCCTCTCTCCCTCCCAGGTCTTTCTCTCTCTCTCTCTCCCTCTCTCTCTTCCTCTCTCCCTCTTAGGTCTTTCTCTCTCTCCCTCTTCCAACTCTCTCTCTCTCTCTCTCTCTCTCTCTCTCTCTCTCTCTCTCTCTCTCTCTCTCTCTCTCCCTCTCCCTCTCGGGTCTTTCTCTCTCCCTCTCTCCCCTCTCCATCTCCCTCTCTCTCTCCTCTCCCTCCTGCAGCTCACCTCTCCTCCCTCTCTCCTCTCTCTCCCTCTCCCTCTCTCTCTCCCTCAGGGTCTTTTCTCCCTCCTCCTCTCTCCCTTCCCTCTCTCTCTCTCCTTTCTCCCCTCTAAGCTCTTCCTCTCTCCCTCTCCCTCTCCCTCGCTCCCTCTCTCTCTCTCTCCTCTTAGGTCTTTCTCTCTCTCTCCACTCTCCCTCTCTCAAGTCTCTCCTCTCAAGTCTTTCTCTCTCTCTCCCCTCTCTCCTCTCTCTCTTTTCCTCTCTCCCTCTCTCCCTCTTTCTTTCTCTCTCCCCTCTCCCTCTCCCTCTCCCTCTCTCCCTCAGGTCTTTCTCTCTCCCCTCTCCTTTGTCTCTCTGTCTCCCCTCTCTCTCCCTCTCCCTTCCTCTCTCTCCCTCTCCCCCTAAAGTCTTTCTCTCTCCTCCATCTCCCTCTCTCTCTCTCCTCTTAGCTGTCTCCCTCTCTCTCTCTCTCTCTCTCTCTCTCTCTCTCTCTCTCTCTCTCTCTCTCTCTCTCTCTCTCTCTCTCTCTCTCTCTCTCTCTCTCTCTCTCTCTCTCTCTCTCTCCCCCCCCCTCTCTCTCTCTCTCTCTCAAGTCCTCTCTCTCTCCTTTAACTTATATATATTAATATATTAAATTAATATTACTATATATATTTGTTATATATATTAATTTATACTATATAGTATATAATTCATACTTGTTAACCTATTTTTTCCTTTGGCTTAAAAATAAATTTCATCATGTTATTCTTCATCTCTGACAACAATTTGGGGAGTCTTGTGTTCTTATTGTGTTTTAGGTCTTTGTTTATTATATGAAAAAAATAAGAATGAAGATAAATCTTCATTCTAAAAGGGGATTTTGCTAAAATCTTATGTGCTAGAAAAGTATGAGGAAAAAGAAAAGTGAATGTTTAGCTTAAGGAAGCTTCACCTTTTCTACCCCATGCAGTAAAGAAATTGTTTAGGGTTTTTATCTCTATGGTGTTGAAGGAATACATGGATATGGTTGAACAAACTAAGGGCACGTTGTAGAAGTTTGAGGAGAGGAAAATGGCATGTTGGAGAAAGTCCCAGATTGCACTCATAGAAGAGAAGAAAGATTCTCATGTTGTAAGCATGCACGTTTTCTTTCCTAAATGCCAGGCATTTATTTCCATAAATGTTGTTATGGTGTTATCATAGGGAAAATGGTTGCAAGGTTTTAGACTCGAGTTATGCTTGTTTCATGAATATCAATTATGAAACCTACCCTTTCAAGCACATAAGCATATATGAAAATATTAAGTGACAATAGTTTTTGGCATGCCTGATGGGACTAATTGAACCATCAGTTCAATATTTGTTCATTTTCTGCTGATATTTGGTGTGTATATCAGTAGTTTCTGCCTTTGGAGGAAAAATGATGAGAGCCACAACATGAGAATCAGAAAAACACACAATAGAGGCAATATTTTCTCGTTACAAAGAAATTACATTCTAGAGGATCAAATCCTCACAGGCTACAATACATGCAACTTTTACTGTTTCTAAAAAGAAGTTCCCCCTTTCCCAATACAATCTTCTCTTTTCCAATCCCCCCCCAGAATTTCCAAAATGAGTCCTAAATAGCCTTTTTCCATCTTGGAGCCAAAAATACAATTTGAATTTTGAATGTAGGTGGTTGGGTGCCGAAATTTGAAATTTGAAATTTGAAATGCAGAAACTGAGTCCCAATTCAAAAATTGACAATTTTCCAAATATTGACCAACTTCCGGAAGCCATAACTTTTAATCTAGGACTCTGTTTGACACGTTGTTTGAAGAATTGGAAAGGTCTCAGAGTGTAGCACATGCTAAGAACTTGCTTCGTTGGTTGCAACAAATTTTGGGCCCGTACAAGACCGTTTAGTGCCTCAAACCTGGCTTGAAAGAGTTTTCAAGGAAAATTTGGGAAACTAAAACTTAAATATATTTCAAATCGGGAATGATATTGGCTTGATTCTTTCACCAAAGTGTATGTTTTTCTATCCTGAAGCTTCCCATAAATTTTTTCATCCTCACGCCTTCAAATTCATACCTGCTAAAAATAGTAGTTTGACTAGAAAAAGCAAAAAAGCAATTTTGAAAGTTGGGAATTCTTATTCGACGAAAAGGGTATCCAAAAATGCAAAAGCATCTACCAAAAAGCTAACAGAAAGGAAAAATATTTTTTGGTAATGCAGGATTGTCCTTACACCACTAGATGCTCCTGCATCACAAAATATCTACACATCTGGCAACTCCAACTCTATTCTAGTGGTTTTCGAAAGACCAAGTGCTAGTATGTACTTACATGTTTACAAAAATTAGATTTCATTATTCTGATTTTTAAAGTTTTTAATGAATTTCCATCTTGCTTGATGTTGCATTATGTCTTCATTTTATGGAGATATATTTCATCACCCTCCATTTCATGAAAACCTAATAATACCACTTCATATCAACCATACCAAGCAAAATATGCCACTAGTTTTGTCTCAAATAATCTATTAATAATAGGTTACCTGCATATCTATCATGCTTACCACCCACCCATCCCTGCTCAAGCCTCATGACAACTTGCATATACTTAGATTCACTTCCAAGAAGGCCATTTTGTCTCCAACCAGCATAGTTATTCTCATAGCTAACTACAAAATGTTGGTAACTTGAGCTTCAAGGATATCATGTTGGATTTTCAAAACAAAATGAGTGAAATTGAGAAGATCAAGAATATGGTTTCCAACAAGAAGGGTTTCATTATCAAGAAGAGATGGATTACCAAAGGAAGCAGTATGAAGAGTCTCTTGCAAGAGAGTTTGTTGCTAAACAAGAGCAAATGAATCTTTTGCTTGCTCAAGTGCAAAGGATAGAAGCCCAATCATCCATTTGCATTCCAAATCAGCATATAAAGGAAGAGTTTCCCAAGTACGAAATCTTGAGTTTCAAGCAAGCTATCCTTTCAAGACTTCAAGCCAATCTTCTAAGTTTGAAATTCCAAGTTTTAGGGACCTACATCCTTTGCAAAAGCCTAATATCCCTCAAGAATAGCCTTCTCCAAAATGTTTACTTCCTCAAGAAACCCAACAAGACCTTTATAATCATCCCTCTTGTCCTATCACCATTTTCCTTTGTAAAGATGGTCCCATTGTGTATCAAAGTAGCTGGTTTAGCGAGCAGAAAAAGGAGGTATTTGTGGAAGAACAAGAATAATATTTTATTGTTGGTACACTTGCACATGAGGTGAAGGAAGAAAAAATTAGACTTGAAGCAAGAGGTTTATGAGCATGGTCAAGTAGGACAACAGGTTGAAGGGCAAGTAGAAAGTGTTGGACATGAAGTTCTAACATATTTATTCAAAAAGCTCCCATTTTTTGTTGAAGGTGAGGAGAAGATGCCAATGTCTATGCTAACAAATCATTTGGGACAGCAAGGTAGTAAGGAAAGAATGAGTGAGGTGAATGAAGATTTTATTTTCTTACAAGATGAACTTCCTTCTTTCATTGAGCAAGAAGAAGAGAGCATACAAGTTTCATTGACATCACAAGTTTTGGAACTAATAGAAGATGAGCATGAGAATGAATTGATGTTGGTTTATGAGGAGGAAAATGAAAACAGTCTTGTTTTGCAAAATGATGAAGTTGGTAGACACAAAGAACGTTGCTTTGAAGTCAAAATCAATCCTCCTATACAAAAAATTAAAGAAGAGATTGAATAGGACCTATTTTGGGATGATTTGGAGGTGTTTTTCTCGAACTTAGTTGTTAAAGTAGCACTTCTACAAGAGGAAAATCATGAGCAATAGGGATATGGTGCACAAATCTTCATATCTTCACCAAATCAGTCATAAGAAATAAAGCAATCAAATTAGCAGGATGATGAAACAACAGATCCTAAGAAAGAAACCAGTGAAAAGAAATCAATTTTCATCCTTTCACGAGGATGTCCAAATAGATACCTAGCCAAAATGGAGGCCGCCAAAGTACCACAATTCTTGCTTGTACCCAAGCATGAAGTTGCAGTTGAAGACGAAAGTAATCCACTTCAAGACAGCAGTTTGCATGACCAACATGAAAAGGTATTGTGGATGTATTTTCATTTTCCAAGAGACATTGTAGAAATTGGTTAGACATTTGGAATTTCTTCACTTTCTCTTGGTTGTACATAAACATGTGAAAGATTGTAAATTGGTGAGAAAAGGAAGTTATTTTACAAACCCAGTCAATGGTTTTGTTTAAGTTTTGCTTGTTGGTTAGTGTAGGTTAGTTTAGGTTCTTTGAGTCAATAAGTGTTGTTGGACGTAGGTTGTAGGAGTCATTTAATTCCTCCAAGTGTTGATGCATAGTTGGTCATTAGTTTCAGTCATGTTTTGGGTTTTTCTTAGGTGGGTTGAATAAGTTTGAAGGTGTCAAACACTTTTTTTGAAGTGCTATAGCAGTGTACAAGGTCTTTTTTTTTAGTATGTTTCAAATTCCTTCATGACTCCTTTTCCCAATGGACTGTATAAGGTAGTTGGTCACCATTTTTAGCAAGCAAACATCCATCAAAGGTTGCCAAAAGTGTTAGCCTATTTTTTTCCTTTGGCTTAAAAATAACTTTCATCATGTTATTCTTCATCATATTTCTAACAACAATTTGGGGAGTCTTGTGTTCATATTTTGTGTTATGTCCTTGTTTAATATATGGAAAAGATAAGAATGAAGATAAATCTTCATTCTAAAGGGGGATTTTGCTAAAATTTTATGTGCTAGAAAAGTATGAGGAAAAAAAAAGTGAATGTGTAGCTTAAGGAAGTTTCACCTTTTCTACCCCACACAGCAAAGAAATTTGTTTAGGGTTTTTATCTCTATGGTGTTGAAGGAATACATGGATATGGTTGAACAAACTAAGGGCACATTGCAGAAGTTCAAGGAAAGGAAAATGGCATGTTGGAGAAAGTCCCAAATTGCATTCATAGAAGAGAGGAAAGATTCTCATGTTGTAAGCCTGTACGTTTGCTTTCCTAAATGCTAGGTATTTATTTCCGTAAATGTTGTTATGGCATTATCATAGGGAAAATGGTTGCAAGGTTTCAAACATGAGTTATGCTTGTTTCATGGATAGTCAATTCTGAAACCTACCCTTTCAAGCATAGAAGCATATATGAAAATATTGAGTGACAACAATACTATATATTAATATGTATCATACGTATACAATAAAAATCGGATATCCATTACAAACGGATATCCATTATGTTTAGAATTTTTCCAACCAAACAATATGAATGCATAGTAGAAGCTTCAAAATCTATATAGTAAATAACGGATATCTGTTTGTAACAGATATCCATTATTGTTCGATTTTTATAAACGAAATAATACATAAAACCAATATTATGTATTATTAATATATAATAAATGTATATTATATTAATATATCATAATATGTTATATATTAATATATAATAATATATTATACATTATAGATTATACAATATATTATATGTAGTATTATTTAATATATATATTATATATTATATATCTTATACTCTCTCCCTCCCTAGCTCTAGCACTACTACTGATATCCAACTTGTATTTTGTATTGAACTTTTGAACATAGTAATTAAGCATTTTGTTATCAAAATCCTAACCTCCCAAATGCATATCCCCTCTAATGGCCATGATGGCAATAGTCACCACCGGAGCTACCACTGTAGCCATCGTCAGAGCCACTGCCATGACCACCACCAGATCCACTGTTAGAGCCACCAGACATACCAAGACCACTAGCCCCCATTCCATTGTAAATCCCACTCCAAGGATAGAGTTAACCCTAGGAGGAAGAACATTGAATCCTAGGGGTATTCTACTCACTTTGACAAGAGGTGGAGAAAGAACAAAGATGTTGATGAAAGGGCTCGTTTCATCCAAGCATACTGATGTTGTAGGCATCGATCCACCAATTTTCCTTTCATAAGCATCAAGCACATGACCTTGAGTAATACTTGACCTAGGGTTGTAAGAAGGGATGTATGCTTCCATTAAATTAGTAAGTCTATGAAGAAACTCTATTCCTTTACGATCCTTGTCTAGCATATATCTGATCTCATTAACAACCCTAGTGGGCCTAGCCATGCTTTGATCTCTCCCTAAGTGATTCGCAAGATCTAATAGCCTCATATCTAGAGCAATGAGATTCTCTATAGGAATAGGGATGACTTCATTCTCGTTTAGAGGTGGAGCTGAAGGGGAGATAGGAGGAGTAGGGGCACGAGTGGTTTCATCAAAGAAACTCATCTTTGTCACTAATACCATCTCTTGGGAGGCAAGAGTTGTAGTGACCCTTGTAAAGTCCATCTCTAAGTGTTGGTGTTGTGTGCTCCTTCTAACTATGTACCCAAAGGTTGTAGACTAAGTTGTGAAGCTCATAAAGCATCACAATGCGCAATCCCACAACCTACGCAAACACGAGAGAGAGAACCTCAACACAAAGAAACAAATATTACAAGTTTCACAATAGGCTCACCAAAATGTAGAGGAGGGGAACTGACTGCTCAGGACCCCGAGTCACAAGAGGGTCTAGAACAATCAGCTACCCTGATATACCTCACACTAAAGGATTATCTACGATAGGTTTGATGTTTGAGGGGGTGAAAAGGAAGGACAATTGATCTATCACTTTCCTTTTTTCAAGTCAAGAATTTAGGAAGTCGGGCAAGCGGGTTTTTGGAGTCTAGACTGAGACTTAGGCATCTCTCTGCCAAAGGACTCCAGCATAGAAGATAGTTGATAGCACGGAACGCTAGCATCCTAGTCGAGCGTTGGCATTCATACAAATAGAGAACATAAAGTACAGTCTAAGAACCTAGAAAAACCTACTATCAACCTGACAAGTGTGGTTTGAGATAGTGACAGAAAAAAAAAAACAACGCAACTACTGAAACAACAACAAGAATACTTTAACTTGATGAATAAATTGATTATGAACAAAATAATGATCAAGGGTGGTAGAAATGCAACTTACGGTCAGTCCAGCCTCCTACAAGCTCCACATGAATGAAATACCTACACACAATAGATTGAGGAAAAATGTTAGGGCTTTTTTAGGGCTTGCCGCAGTCAAACCCCCATTTTAGTGTTCCCACCTCCACAGACAACTAGAATAGCTACAATTGAAATGAAAGTACTACGTGCTATGCTAACAACAATATGCTACAAAATCAACACAACAATGCTAAATGAATGGATATCACCTCCCAACAAGATGCTCTCAAGGCACACGAAGGAAGATGTGATCTTGTAAGTTTGTGAGTGTTAATGTTGTTGCAACAACAAGAGGAGTAAAACCAGTAGAGTGTCAACTTGGAGCTTCAAAGATGGTGAAAATGTTGTGTAGAATGCTCAAGAAGATCAAGAAGTGTGAAGAATTGTGAAGAAGATCAATTGAATAAATAAGATATTCTTTTGAAGATGAAAGGGAAGCCAAAAGAGTCATTTGAGGTTGGTCAACTGAGTAGAGATGTTACAATTCGACACCAATGGAGAATTGTAACACCTCTACAGATTCTAGAGGCGAGAATCTTGTTAGGATTGCAATGCATCACATAGAAATCCACGCTCCATGCTCATGTCCTCGAAGAAATTCCCCCACTGACACTACAAACATCCACCAAATGGATGGAGAGCAGATGGAGGATGTGGAATAGCATCATCGGGTTTGATTTTTCTAAGGTAAGAGCTGTAAATGGAAAATTCGCAAGGGATGCAAATTCATGCCATTAGAGTCACTTCATAGAAACTTTTTTTAACTTATCTAAACCTAAAATTAGTATCCTACTTTATGAATTTATTTTAGAACTCATTCAACCTATTTAAAAGGGGATTTTTTATATCTCTTTTGATTTTTTTACTCTAATTTGTGGTATATTTTAGTTAAATCCTTGGCTTGAACAAGAATTGATAGCTACTTCCATTCAAACCTCTAAGAAGGCATCTACTACACTTGATTCATTAATATGATTCTTTGAGAAGTAACCAAACTATGCAAGTTGATGAAATTAAATCATAGTTTACATAAGCTTTATGTACCTAATAATTTTTCATTCTCCTTATCCTTTTTTCTTACATATGTTGGAACACATAGTTTTATTATTTCAAATATTTTATGATATTGATAGTATTTTTTAAAAGGGACAATCTTTCAAAAAAATGATCAACAATTATAAAGTATTGGCATTCATATCATATTTAAATCATTTTATTTTACCCAAATCCTTGAGTCTAATCCTAACAAATTTATTTACCTACTCCTAAACATCTTAATATTTCTTCTCCTCCATTTATCTTCTCCACATAAGTAGTGAATTCATCCTAAAATATTGTTCCTCTATTTTTCACAAGAAAGCATAGTCGATTATACATATATTTATAATAATTAACTACAACTTGATTAATAAATGGATAATTTTTATCTAAAACCAAAACATAGCACCTAAATTTGTAATGGTTGGTTATCTCCCTAATAATTGTCAAGGAAGAAACACTAGAAGCACATATCACCTATTTGCTTACTTGATTTTATCCTTAGCATATGACTACCTACTACTTATAAATGTTAGATGCATAGGACAACTGAGAGGGGGTGGTGAATCAGTTGTATACTTTTTAAAACATCAAAAACTATCATTAACATTCAGGTCTATATTAGTCCTTAAGCCCTTATCCACCATTAAACCCTAACATGCATTAACATAATGTAAACATATAAAGTAGTAATGAAAACACATCAAACACATAAGAACCCCATATTTATGTGGAAAACCCAAGAAGGGAAAAACCATAATGAGGATTAGCTCACTAATATATGAATTACAACATCGAATACAATAAGGCTCACTACCCAAAAAGATAAATAAAGGCTCACTTCCAAAGGACTCGCTATCCAGAAGATTAAGAAGAAAAGAAGGGGTGGCTCTCTACCAATTTCAACTACTAACAATGCATCTCACTTATGCCAAAGGTATAGTTCCACTGAAGCACTAACAACTCATCAAATAGACTAAAATGTAGACACCTTCTACTCATTGCATTAGGAAGTCATAAGCCTTAGGGCTCGCACTCAAATCTTCATACTTGATTATTTTCATATATTTCGCATCACACACACTCTTCATGTAATCCACATAACAATTCTCCTTGCATTTATACCCTTCATGACCTAAAACAGTCTCAAATTAGGTCGGCCTTAAGGAAATGTATACACCTATATTATGCAACATCAAATAGGTCAGCACCAAACACTTCTATAATATAGAGAAGTGAATCCAAACCATTCCACTACTTAATTGGGACCTAAATCTACACAAGCATGCTTCTCAACACTTCCTCAAACAATAATTAACCTCTGTAATTAGCACTAGCACACCAAGTCGACCAATCCTACACTAACACTAACAAGCGACTCCAAACACACTTCTCAAGGTCTAGAAACATCTCACAAACCACATAACAAAACTCCACAATATTCATACAACATCTTAGAATATCCCACATCATCAAAATATTCACCACAACTACTGCAACCACCTATAACTCAAGAACACCTTCATTCTATGCAACCAGACATATCGGCACAAACATCCAACACATTGGACAACTTTGCGAAAAAACTCAGCATGTGAAACTTCAAAGGAAGGTAGATACAAACATTATAAACATGATCCAAGATCTGCAACCTCAAAACCTTCACTGCGGAGAAATGCAGA
The DNA here is from genome assembly GCA_007258455.2 of Sequoia sempervirens. Taxonomy (NCBI): domain Eukaryota; kingdom Viridiplantae; phylum Streptophyta; class Pinopsida; order Cupressales; family Cupressaceae; genus Sequoia; species Sequoia sempervirens. The sequence continues at coordinate 47,558 of VDFB02251890.1, forward strand.
GCAATATCATTTCTCCTAGACAACCTGTTTCACCAAAAAGACATATTTTCAAACACATATTTCATTGTTGTATGATCCAGAACATAAAACTATGGATATAACACCTCTTATAATCAAGTCTAAACTGCATGAGCATATCTTCAACCATGAAGAAATGTGGAGCCAAAAAATGAACACCAATTTATTACACTGAACTCTCTTTTATTCAAATTTTCTCAAAAGCACTTGGAAACCAAGTGACCCAAACACATCTACAAGATTAATTATCTCATACATCAATGAAAACATTGATGAAAACTCAAAAACATCAACAATCTCCCCCAGTACAAGTCATATTAACAACCTCTGCAACTATACTAAAGTAAGATATGAATGGCAACACCAGCAACATTGTGTTGACATCAATACTAGCAACTCCAAAACTTCCAACAATTCCAATTATAGGGGTTTACATCATCAACACCAACTGCATTCCAAAACTTTATTCATACAAGGGGTTGGCACCAATGACAACAACTGACGCAACCATGATAGGAGGGTCCTCAAGGAGAACTATCTAAACAGTGCAGCAAGAGTAACACAATGAAAGCAACACAAAATATGGAGGCAAATGCAGATACAAGTATTCTCATTAATATAAATCTCAATTACATTTGGTCAGCAACATCCAGGCTTATAGATTCAGCTCACAGGCTTGATAGAAAATGTAACGTGTGCATGAATAGGTCGGCCTCAAATTTGAATTACTTTATCAACATGTGCATAGAATGAAGTGTGGGCCTATACTGAAGGTCGAGGATGCTCCATGGAACATTTAGAATCACACCGTTAAGATCTTCAAGTCACATGAATGATTTACAAACAATCAAATTAGCCACTAGGCGTGAAAACTATTCTAATGTTGGTCCAAGAAACTGCCAAGGGATTCTAGAAGTGATAACTTGTCAGAAAAAGATCCAATTGCACTCAAATCTTGGAACAAGGAAAATAGACATGTAGATGATGTAATCCAAGATCCACAAGGTCTGGTGAGAAAATATGATGAATCCACTAATGCCCCGCCAAGCAAACCCAAAGGATACATGTACATTTAGTATTTATAGCACCAATTTTTTTTTAAAGTATAAACATACATCATAATAATCATATATCACATGACAAGAAACTAAACAAGAACCACATATAACAATTCCTTCGGGTTAACAAGACTGCATTACTTTTCACAACTACATTATTACATCACATGAAAGGTTATTATACACCAGTAATAATAAGATAACATGAACATGGTTAACATATTTAATCAAGGGATTACAATATTACAATGCCATTTTCCCAACATGAATAGGGAAGATACAATAAATTGGAATATTACATTTGATATGAAAGAGTACAAAGCTGCAATACTGGATCAATTCTGGGTACAACTCAGAAGTCACTGCAAGGTACAATTTTGCACTTCTCAATCGACAACTGGGAACCCAATGGGGTGCATAGCACGTTCCACCCAACCACGTGGACCCGAAGGCCCACCCCCCGTGCTAAGAGATGACAAGAAAGAACCCCAACTAAACCATCATTCAAAACAGGGATACAAGACTCCACTACAAGATCCATAATAACAAAAGGCAACCTCAGCACAAATATATAATCAACACAAGTTGTGTCCAACATAAGGAATAACCAAATAAACATCAACATACAAATGCCAACATGTGCTTCCAGAGGCCCAAGAATAACATAGAGGAAACAAAACATACATAGTTGTTTAAGGAAGAGTGTCATCGCAATGTTGCATGGGTTACCCTGGCTAATCTTCCTAGGCCCGGCCCCAAACTTGGGTTACCCTGGTGACCTCTTACGAAACCCGGCCCCACATGCAATCCAATGCAGCATCGATTATCTTTCATAAGGACAAGATAATGACTTCGCCATTCCAGGCCTTCTCAACTCATCTCAAGCCCATACAAGCACTTGAGTCATGAGTGGGGCATTAACTTATATCTTGTTAAAGTGTGATTATACCCAAAAACCCCTAAATAAATATTATCGTTTTCACTTGATTAACAAACTTCCAATGAGTTACCCTGAGACCACTTCCGGGTCTCGGCCCCCATTGAAAGCCACTCCCCTTATAAACAACCAGAATCAAAAGACACTATCAGGGTAAGCCCCATGCACAACATATAAAGCCACATGATAAGTTGCATTAGCAAGACATACACCATTCTACACAAAATCTTCATAACGAAACTATTTTCAAGTGCAAGGCTAAACCCCTAACGTCAAATAGATCATACGAGCAATAGTTCACAAAGAACCAAAATAAAGGCCGATAATAAAGTAGCACCTTTCTTTCCCTTTCTCTGGAAGACTGATAAATCACTAAAACAAGGGTTTCCCAACAAGGTGACAATAAAACTTGATCTCAAAATCAACATCAAACTCAAAGCCACATAAAAACAATCCAAATGCAATATCAACCATCATCAAAGTACTAGACAGAATCATAAAACCACCTATTTTCAGATGAAATAACATTAAACTCAATAAATACACCGGGCTTGATATGGGTTACCCAAGGCGATCCTCTCAGTTCATCGGCCCCCATACCAACCCTAGCAAAAATATAAAATAAAAATCATATCCCTTCAACCACTGGAAGACTTAATCACTACACAGTAGTTTCCCCATGGCAACAACATTAAGATCTCAAAAGATTATAGACCATCCACAATTTACAAATCAACAAGTAAAGTCATCACAACAAAATCTCACTCAAGAAAATACCTACATAAACAACTCACAAAACCAAAATCTTCCCAAGGGCCAATTGGCTCAAATGAAATTCCTCCCAGAAACGATAACACATAACCATCGCAATACCAAAATCCATAATTCACCCCAAAAGCCAACGACAATGTCAACCAACAAAACAAGTGATCACAACAACATGAAATTTACTTCTTCTTTTTAAGCAACTCACGATATCAAATAAATATAGAGATATAATTCATTTATTTATTTCTTCTAAAAGAAATACACATTTAAATTCTAATATAAATTAGTGAAACAATCTTTTCTCATTTATTTCTACCCTTTAGAGATTTCCTTATAAAGGGTAATAAAACAAAATTTTATCTATTTAAAACCACATCTTAAAAAAAAAAATATCAAAGGGGGTGTGGTTTTATTTCCAAGTCAATAAAAGAGGACATGCCCTTAACAGCAACATAGTATATCTATTTTATTAAAAATTACAAGATGACCATTTCACTTATGAGGGAAGAGAAAGCATGATAATATAAATATTCCAAGACCAAGCCTTTTAATATTGAATGAGATAAAGATATGGTTTTGAGAGGTGAGAGCCATATCCTTCATTGTAAACAGGTACAATGTTCTTGAAGTGAATATTGGTGATGCTAAATGAAACAATCTAAAAAGCAGGCTTGCGCTACAATACCTTCAAGCAAAGGCAATTGGTAGGCATAAAGCCAAGTTCAATTCTTATGTTTTCAAGAAACTCTTTTAATCATTCCTCATAGATCATAGAGGAAAATAAAAAGAATAGTAATCCCTGTAGATGTAGATGATCTTCCTTCACACACCGGGAATTAATCCTAGCCACTTATCTTTTCATTAGCTTGATTGGTATACATGAGGTCAATGATTTGGTTTTCATAGATTCAATCCTATTCTAAATTGATTAACCTGAATCCATGATATGGAAGAAACACTAAAAAATAAATTCATGAAAGCAAGGTAAATTCATTCAATCTAATGCAAAATAGCGACATCATGGAGGGAGAGAGAGAGCGTTGCAAGTAGTTCAATGGCAACGCACTAGTTGATTGAGTATCAACACTATTGTGGGTATCCATGTCTAATCTACAGTTCCAATTAAATTTGCAAAACAAAACAACCAATTTGTATTGCTCTACCTATTGCATTTTTCCAAATTCATTTCCCTATATAGGCCTATGAGAAAAGAAAGGTATATAAATAGTTCAAAATATAGTTTGTTTATTGAATTATGCTGAACTATTTGGAGACTGAGAAGATTAGCGCACTTGTAGGGAATGCTCTATGTTAGGCATAAGAGTAATCTGATCGCCTTACTTGCATAACTAAAACATACGTATTAATTTCAATATAATGTTGCCATGAAGCATGGCGTGCATTGGGTTGAAGGAACCACACAAATTTAAACCCTCTAAATGTTTTGTCTTCCATTAAAAAAAAAATGATAATACATGCAATTCATAAAATTCGGTCTAAGATAAGGCATGATGAAATATTAAGACACTACCAGATATGAAAATTGAAGTGCAAATAAATTTGATGTTTGGTACCCAATGTGCAGCATAATGAGTCATGCCTTACAGGCACACTGAACCTCACCCAAGGCACCCGATTGATATGCAGGTGCTTGCTCGTTGTCATGGAATAGTCTCAGTTCTCCACAAAATCTCAAAGTAGATGGCCTCCCTAAGCTGCGCGCCAGGTGACTCTTTGATCAACACCAATTTAAGAAGACATAAACATCGATGTTCTAAGAATGTTCACTGAAGACTCGGGTGGTTAAACAAACAGGGGTGGCGACATTTGGCAAGGATATCTTCTTTGGAACCAAGGATTAAAAGCACATCAACCGTGTGGTCCACAAGATTGAATCCTCCAGTCGATCTATTGAAATGAAAGAGTCAGAAAAGGCAGTGAGAACTACGCTGGTGACTAAGGAGCAACTTTAGCTTTCAAAAACAAAGCCATTTAGGCTGGCAGGCTTGCAGATCAGGCCAACAAACGGTGAAAGAGGAAGAATCGTAATGAATTTTGGTTTAACTAATTCATAGTTAATTGCTCTAATTATACCGCCGTGCCTAGTAATTAATGTAAATTGGCCAGAATGGGCCTGGTAACAAAAGACCTCTATTATAATTGTGAAGTGAGTCTGAGTTAATGGTATTGCAAGGTAAGCATGCTCCATAGTCCAAGCACAGTCAGGGATTCGAAATGATCTCGTGTGGTATCCCTCCCAGTAGACTATACACAATTAAGTGCCCAAAGCGCCAGGCATGATAGACTTTGAAATGAACCCTTGTTTTCCTTAAGTAATATATGCTGTGACATGATAAACGAATAGGGAAAAAGAAACTCACAGAGATTCCAAAAAAAACAACACTATGCCAATTCCAGAACAATCGCAGTTCAATGTTTTCAATCAATTAGCTATGCAAGCTATCTTATTTGGGTTTAAGATAGAAGCTAAAATGTTTTACTTATAAACAATTGTAGTTCAAATAGCTATATCAAAGAAATACATCTTTTGAAAACAAGGTGTTCAGCTGGGGAAAGATAGATCCACATTTAATGTGAAATACAACCCTGCAAGATTCACAAAGCTAAATACAGAAGGAGCTTCAAATTCCTCAACCAGATTTTTTTTGCGAATTGCCCAAATTAAAGAAGTAATCCAATAGTTATTCTGTTTTCAACTGCATGATCATTTAAACGAGTATTTCAAAACAGAGAAGGAATTAAGACATCAGTGGAACCTGATTTCTTTCGCTTGCCCAAGAAGAGATTTGATGCTGGGCTCTCCCTTCCAGCTTGCGACTATCATATCAGCTTTTCTTGATCTTTCCAAATAACTGCCACACTTTCCAATAATTCCCCCGCCCCCCCCAAAACCATCCGTTAATCATGCATTCAAAATAAAAATAGTAGAGTTTCGGTTACAGAGGATCTTTTGCATGCAACCATAATAATTTCTCAAAATGAAAACTCCACTACTTCCCACGTTTTTCTCCATTCAGAGTGTAACCGCCATGAACTTCATTACCCACTTCAGTTATCCATAACTTTATTAATTTTATCTTCAAATTAAAATTATGTTTTGAATAATTTTTTTTATTCTTGTATTATTATAACCTCTAATAATAAACAAGTATCTATTATAATATTTAAGTTTAATTTAATTAAATTATTTAGTACTTGATTTTGATTAATTACCCAATTAAACAAAACCATTCAAACTACTACAACCAACAACGGACTCACAAACAACTCCTTACTTAAATGCCCAGAAGGGTCAATACAAAGGGCACTACATCCTCCCCTTGGCTTCGACTTACTCCTGGAAGTCACATGGTTAAACGAAGCATTCACAATTATAAAAGTCATCAAAATTCAAGTAACCAAATATGAAAACGACCAACGACATGTCATCACAAGTTAAACATTATAATCACAATATCAACATGACAACACAATCCAAAAAGCGAAGAACAACCAAGACAATTGACAAAACATAAAAACCATACCGACTGGGTTACACAGAGGGGGTACATATTCTCGTCGAGATGATGGCAAAGTTGGGAAACCTTCTTGTCAACTCTATTTTTCCACATTATTCCCATTGGGTTTCATGAGGCTCGCCCAGTCCTGCCAGAGCAGGTGGAATCGAGGCTTACTACCTGCAATCCTGCATAAAAGCAAACATTGTGTACACCATATATATATATCAAATCAACCTAGTGTAGAGGGAATTGTCGTGTCGTATGCCTCTCATGAATGAGTGATACGACATCATCCTTCTAACACTCTACAATTAGTGATACATCATAAACAATCATCAATAATAATTACTAATCGGATGCAACCATAGTATTAAATTCACATATTAAACATAACCAATTGATTACCTTCATCATCAAGATTCGAAGCCGACTACCTGAAAATCATAAACTAAGATGGAAACATAACACATTAGCACCAGTTAATCATGCCAATTCATTGCTCAATGCTAAATCTCACAATATATGTATGTCTCAAGATCATAATTTATGACCTTTTCAGAAATAGAAACATAATTATCACTTCAAAACACTCATAATTTCAGATTTAACACACATTCACCGCATACACACTCAAATTCACTTCACACTATAGGCACCACAAGACAACTAAAGGGTAACATGAGAGTCCCAAAATGCATTTCCAGTAGAAAGGATATCGGTGCATTGCGCACTACACCGAGGGTCCTATCCATTCCTCTGGATTACTGCATCATTGAACCTTCATCACCCAGAAACAAACTAGGACAACCAAATACAGACTACACACACAGACTAACATACTCTTACGAGTACGAGCAGCTAGGTCAACACAATGGGCTCATAGTGCCCCAGTGTATAAACCTATGCTCTGATACCAACTGTAATGCCCCGCCAAGCAAGCCCGAAGGATACTTTACATCTAGCATTTATGGCACCAATTTTTTTTAAGTATTAACATACATCATAATAATCATATATCACATGACAAGAAACTAAACAAAAACTACATATAACAATTCCCTTGGGTTTGCAAGACTGCATTACTTTTACAACAACACATTATTACATCACATGAAAGGTTATTATACACCAAGAATAATAAGATAACATGAACATGGTTAACATATTTAATCAAGGGATTACAATATTACAATGCCATTTTCCCAACATGAATAGGGAAGATACAATAAAATAGAATGATAGATTTGAAATGAAGGAGTACAAAGCTACAATACTGGATCCAACTCTGGTTCAACTCAGGAGTCATTGCAAAGTACAATTTGCACTTCTCAATCGACGACTGGGGACCCAATGGGGTGCATACACGCTCTACCTCCAACCTTCACGGACCTCAAGGCCCACCCCGTATAAGAGACAGATGAAAGAACCCTAACGTTCAATATCCAAAATTAGGGATACAAGACTCACTACAAGATCCATAATAACAAAAGGCAACCTCAGACAAATATATAATCAACCTGCCAGGTCCAATATAAGGATTAACCAAATAAACCTCAACATACAAATGCCAACAAGTACTTCCAGAGGCCCAAGAATAACATAGAGGAAACAAAACATACATAGTTGTTTATGGAAGAGTGTCATCGCAATGTTGCATAAGCCATCTCCGCTAATCTTCCTAGGCCCGCCTCAACTTGGGTTACCGTGGTGACCTCTTACGAAACCCGGCCCCACATGCAATCCAATGCAGCATCGATTATCTTTCATAAGGACAAGATAATGACTTCGCCATTCCAGGCCTTCTCAACTCATCTCAAGCCCATACAAGCACTTGAGTCATGAGTGGGGCATTAACTTATATCTTGTTAAAGTGTGATTATACCCAAAAACCCCTAAATAAATATTATCGTTTTCACTTGATTAACAAACTTCCAATGAGTTACCCTGAGACCACTTCCGGGTCTCGGCCCCCATTGAAAGCCACTCCCCTTATAAACAACCAGAATCAAAAGACACTATCAGGGTAAGCCCCATGCACAACATATAAAGCCACATGATAAGTTGCATTAGCAAGACATACACCATTCTACACAAAATCTTCATAACGAAACTATTTTCAAGTGCAAGGCTAAACCCCTAACGTCAAATAGATCATACGAGCAATAGTTCACAAAGAACCAAAATAAAGGCCGATAATAAAGTAGCACCTTTCTTTCCCTTTCTCTGGAAGACTGATAAATCACTAAAACAAGGGTTTCCCAACAAGGTGACAATAAAACTTGATCTCAAAATCAACATCAAACTCAAAGCCACATAAAAACAATCCAAATGCAATATCAACCATCATCAAAGTACTAGACAGAATCATAAAACCACCTATTTTCAGATGAAATAACATTAAACTCAATAAATACACCGGGCTTGATATGGGTTACCCAAGGCGATCCTCTCAGTTCATCGGCCCCCATACCAACCCTAGCAAAAATATAAAATAAAAATCATATCCCTTCAACCACTGGAAGACTTAATCACTACACAGTAGTTTCCCCATGGCAACAACATTAAGATCTCAAAAGATTATAGACCATCCACAATTTACAAATCAACAAGTAAAGTCATCACAACAAAATCTCACTCAAGAAAATACCTACATAAACAACTCACAAAACCAAAATCTTCCCAAGGGCCAATTGGCTCAAATGAAATTCCTCCCAGAAACGATAACACATAACCATCGCAATACCAAAATCCATAATTCACCCCAAAAGCCAACGACAATGTCAACCAACAAAACAAGTGATCACAACAACATGAAATTTACTTCTTCTTTTTAAGCAACTCACGATATCAAATAAATATAGAGATATAATTCATTTATTTATTTCTTCTAAAAGAAATACACATTTAAATTCTAATATAAATTAGTGAAACAATCTTTTCTCATTTATTTCTACCCTTTAGAGATTTCCTTATAAAGGGTAATAAAACAAAATTTTATCTATTTAAAACCACATCTTAAAAAAAAAAATATCAAAGGGGGTGTGGTTTTATTTCCAAGTCAATAAAAGAGGACATGCCCTTAACAGCAACATAGTATATCTATTTTATTAAAAATTACAAGATGACCATTTCACTTATGAGGGAAGAGAAAGCATGATAATATAAATATTCCAAGACCAAGCCTTTTAATATTGAATGAGATAAAGATATGGTTTTGAGAGGTGAGAGCCATATCCTTCATTGTAAACAGGTACAATGTTCTTGAAGTGAATATTGGTGATGCTAAATGAAACAATCTAAAAAGCAGGCTTGCGCTACAATACCTTCAAGCAAAGGCAATTGGTAGGCATAAAGCCAAGTTCAATTCTTATGTTTTCAAGAAACTCTTTTAATCATTCCTCATAGATCATAGAGGAAAATAAAAAGAATAGTAATCCCTGTAGATGTAGATGATCTTCCTTCACACACCGGGAATTAATCCTAGCCACTTATCTTTTCATTAGCTTGATTGGTATACATGAGGTCAATGATTTGGTTTTCATAGATTCAATCCTATTCTAAATTGATTAACCTGAATCCATGATATGGAAGAAACACTAAAAAATAAATTCATGAAAGCAAGGTAAATTCATTCAATCTAATGCAAAATAGCGACATCATGGAGGGAGAGAGAGAGCGTTGCAAGTAGTTCAATGGCAACGCACTAGTTGATTGAGTATCAACACTATTGTGGGTATCCATGTCTAATCTACAGTTCCAATTAAATTTGCAAAACAAAACAACCAATTTGTATTGCTCTACCTATTGCATTTTTCCAAATTCATTTCCCTATATAGGCCTATGAGAAAAGAAAGGTATATAAATAGTTCAAAATATAGTTTGTTTATTGAATTATGCTGAACTATTTGGAGACTGAGAAGATTAGCGCACTTGTAGGGAATGCTCTATGTTAGGCATAAGAGTAATCTGATCGCCTTACTTGCATAACTAAAACATACGTATTAATTTCAATATAATGTTGCCATGAAGCATGGCGTGCATTGGGTTGAAGGAACCACACAAATTTAAACCCTCTAAATGTTTTGTCTTCCATTAAAAAAAAAATGATAATACATGCAATTCATAAAATTCGGTCTAAGATAAGGCATGATGAAATATTAAGACACTACCAGATATGAAAATTGAAGTGCAAATAAATTTGATGTTTGGTACCCAATGTGCAGCATAATGAGTCATGCCTTACAGGCACACTGAACCTCACCCAAGGCACCCGATTGATATGCAGGTGCTTGCTCGTTGTCATGGAATAGTCTCAGTTCTCCACAAAATCTCAAAGTAGATGGCCTCCCTAAGCTGCGCGCCAGGTGACTCTTTGATCAACACCAATTTAAGAAGACATAAACATCGATGTTCTAAGAATGTTCACTGAAGACTCGGGTGGTTAAACAAACAGGGGTGGCGACATTTGGCAAGGATATCTTCTTTGGAACCAAGGATTAAAAGCACATCAACCGTGTGGTCCACAAGATTGAATCCTCCAGTCGATCTATTGAAATGAAAGAGTCAGAAAAGGCAGTGAGAACTACGCTGGTGACTAAGGAGCAACTTTAGCTTTCAAAAACAAAGCCATTTAGGCTGGCAGGCTTGCAGATCAGGCCAACAAACGGTGAAAGAGGAAGAATCGTAATGAATTTTGGTTTAACTAATTCATAGTTAATTGCTCTAATTATACCGCCGTGCCTAGTAATTAATGTAAATTGGCCAGAATGGGCCTGGTAACAAAAGACCTCTATTATAATTGTGAAGTGAGTCTGAGTTAATGGTATTGCAAGGTAAGCATGCTCCATAGTCCAAGCACAGTCAGGGATTCGAAATGATCTCGTGTGGTATCCCTCCCAGTAGACTATACACAATTAAGTGCCCAAAGCGCCAGGCATGATAGACTTTGAAATGAACCCTTGTTTTCCTTAAGTAATATATGCTGTGACATGATAAACGAATAGGGAAAAAGAAACTCACAGAGATTCCAAAAAAAACAACACTATGCCAATTCCAGAACAATCGCAGTTCAATGTTTTCAATCAATTAGCTATGCAAGCTATCTTATTTGGGTTTAAGATAGAAGCTAAAATGTTTTACTTATAAACAATTGTAGTTCAAATAGCTATATCAAAGAAATACATCTTTTGAAAACAAGGTGTTCAGCTGGGGAAAGATAGATCCACATTTAATGTGAAATACAACCCTGCAAGATTCACAAAGCTAAATACAGAAGGAGCTTCAAATTCCTCAACCAGATTTTTTTTGCGAATTGCCCAAATTAAAGAAGTAATCCAATAGTTATTCTGTTTTCAACTGCATGATCATTTAAACGAGTATTTCAAAACAGAGAAGGAATTAAGACATCAGTGGAACCTGATTTCTTTCGCTTGCCCAAGAAGAGATTTGATGCTGGGCTCTCCCTTCCAGCTTGCGACTATCATATCAGCTTTTCTTGATCTTTCCAAATAACTGCCACACTTTCCAATAATTCCCCCGCCCCCCCCAAAACCATCCGTTAATCATGCATTCAAAATAAAAATAGTAGAGTTTCGGTTACAGAGGATCTTTTGCATGCAACCATAATAATTTCTCAAAATGAAAACTCCACTACTTCCCACGTTTTTCTCCATTCAGAGTGTAACCGCCATGAACTTCATTACCCACTTCAGTTATCCATAACTTTATTAATTTTATCTTCAAATTAAAATTATGTTTTGAATAATTTTTTTTATTCTTGTATTATTATAACCTCTAATAATAAACAAGTATCTATTATAATATTTAAGTTTAATTTAATTAAATTATTTAGTACTTGATTTTGATTAATTACCCAATTAAACAAAACCATTCAAACTACTACAACCAACAACGGACTCACAAACAACTCCTTACTTAAATGCCCAGAAGGGTCAATACAAAGGGCACTACACCACCAACATAAACTGAACAAGAACAAAACAAAAATAGAAAATTGAAAGAAAATATTTTTTTGGTTGATGCAGGATTTCCATGAACCAAGGATGCTCCTACATCAACAACCAAGCATGAAAATACCCAAGAAGCTTCACAAAAAACTCCAACAACTTCAAACTTTCAACAATCTCCCCCTTTGTCATTGATGTCAACACCTACTTTTTGAAAACTATCAATAACAAAAACAACCAACAACAATACAACAATAAATAGTACTCCCCATGATAGGGACTACTCTTCTCCTACAACATCAACAACACTTTCTTTCTAGATCACTCTCCTTTTCTTTTTAGACAATAAATTTTCATACTCTCTCCCCCTTTGACATCAATGGTAAAGGGCCATAAACTTATCCAACTATCTTGCTCTCCCCCTTTGACAACATACAAAGTGAAATAGCTACATACACAATTCGCAACACCAACTAGCAACTGCACTCACTCTTCTACACTATCTTCTTGCATACTCACTTTCCTACACACTCCCCATTAGGGGAACATAATATTCTCCATAAGACTGCACCAACCAGCAATCACTACTACCTACTCCCCCTGAGAGGTAGCCTTCAACATTTGTCCAGGACTAAGAGATATATCTTGAAGTGCTTCCTAGACAAATGAACATACTTATGCATCTAGTTGAAATAAGGAGGGGAAATAACCCCTAACTTCTCCCAGAGATACTCAAAAGTATCTTTTGGAAGATCCTTTTTGAAAATATCAACAACCTAATCCTTAGTAGGCACATACTCCAACTTCACCTCATTATTTACAACTTTCTCTCTCAAGAAGTGATATAGAATTGAGATATGTTTTGTTATTGAATGCATTACTAGATTATTTGAAATATTGATTACACTTGTATTGTCACACATGATAGGGATAGGTTCACCATATGAAACTCTAATATCATTTAGTGTTTTCTTCATCCACAACACCTGTGTACAACATGATACTATTGCAATATATTTTACTTCTGCAGTAGATAATGACACTAAATCCTACTTCTTACTTAACCATAAAACTAACTTGCTTCCAAGATAGAAATCTCCACCACTTGTACTTTTCATATCATTTGCACATGTCCAAGCCAATTTTTATCTATATATGCACTCAAAGAGAAGTTAGTATCCTTGGGATACCACAAACCATAATCTAGAGTGCCCTTCAAATATTTGAATATCCTCTTCACTGTTGCAGCATGAGATTCTCTAGGATCTTGAAATCTAGCCACAAGTTAAACTAAATGCATGATATTTGGTCTAGTAGAAGTAAGATATAATAGTCCACCAATCATTGATCTATACTTGCTCTGATTTGTCTTAGGAGATTCATCATTCTTGCTCAACTTACAACCAGTAACCATAGGCTTACATATAGATTTAGAGTCATTCATTCCAAAATTCTTCAACAATTCCTTAACATACTTAGGTTTTGATATGAATATGCCTTTCTTTGATTGATTGATCTACAAACCAAGGAAGAAATTCATCTCCCCACACATTGACATTTCAAATTATTTTTGCATTTCCTCTACAAACTTCTTGCACATATCTTCATTTCCTCTGAAGATTATGTCATCAACATATACCACCACAATTAAGATTTGTTCTCCTTCAACTTTGAAATACAAATTTCTATCTACAGTACCTTTAATCAATCATTTTTGTAACAAGTACTTATCTAACCTTGCATACAAGCTCTAGGAGCTTGTTTCAATCCATATAATGCTTTCTTCAACCTACAGACCATATTTGCATCTTCTGACAACTGAGAACTTTCTAGTTGTTCAATGTACACCTCTTCTTCCAATTCACCATTCAAGAATGTAGACTTCACATCCATCTGATAGACTTTGAAATCTTTATGTGTTGCAAAAGCTAAAAACATCCCAGATAGCTTCCATCCTTGCAATCAGAGCAAAGGTTTCCTCAAAATCTATACTTTCAACCTATGAGTAACCCTTACACACAAGTCTAGCCTTGTTCCTGATAACTTTTCCATCTCCATTCAGCTTATTCTAGAATACCCACTTAGTACCAATCAAATTCTTGTTTGTCAGTCTTGGGACCAATTCCCAAGTCAAATTCTTCTCTATTTTTTCTAACTCTTCTTTCATTGCTTTGACCCTATTTTTATCTTTGCATCCCTTAGTCACTATTTTTGGTTCCACCTTAGAAAGTAAACATAAATTTAATTTTTCCTCTATCATAGAAGCTTTTCTTCTTGTCAACATACCTTTTCTCTTATCTCCAATGATCTTATCTTCTGAATGATTCTTTTACACATACTTAGGAGTCGTTGGATTCTTTTTTGGAGCTTCTTCCTATTCAACTATCAACTCTTTTCCTTTGTCTTCAGCCTTTTCTTATTCACTATAATGGGATTCATAATATTCATATCCTTCTATTAGTACTAAACTTTTTTGTGGTTCTTTATCTACTTTGAAACTTGCACTCTCAACAATCTTCTTCAATCTTTTATTGTAACACTATTAGGCATTGTTTCTTGTAGACTATCCAAGGAAGATTCCTTCAAAAAATCATGCATCAAAATTTCCTAAGTTTTGTTTGTCTCTTCTAATATAACACTTGCTTCCAAAAACTCTAAAATATTTTATAGTAGGGGGTTTACCATAGCATAACTCATAGGGATTTTTTGAACTATTTGCGCTTGCTTGACCTTTGTTAAGAATGTAGACAACAATATGAATTTCTTCTCCCCAACAAACATCTGGTAGAATAGCTTCCTTCATCATTGTCCTAGCTACTTCCTGAGTTGTTCTATTTTTCCTTTCCACATATCCATTATTTTGAGTAGTTCTAGGGGCTGATAAATACCTTCTTATTCCATAATCTTCACAAAAAAATTTAAACTCATTTGAATTAAACTCACCACTCTATCAGACCTCAAACATTTGATTTTTAGATTCATTTCATTCTCAATCATAGCCTTAAATTCTTTAAACATGTCTAGAGCTTCTGATTTTTCTTTAAGAAATGTAACCCAAGCCATTCTAGATCAATCATTAATTAATAACATGAAATACCTATCACCACATGAGTTTCTAATTTTTTTAGGTCCACATAGATCTGTATGCACTAACTCTAAGGGACATGTGATAGAATATTCTTTTGTCTCAAATCTTTCCTTTGTTTGCTTTCAAATTTGATATTCTTTGTAGATTACATTGATATTCTTTGTAATCTTTGGTAAATCTCTCACAGCATCAGTAGAAATTATCCTCACTAGGCTATCAAAATTAATGTGACCCATTCTTCCATATCATAGCTAGCTTTCATTAGTTTGAGACATAAATCAATTTGCACCATTACCTTTGAGTTGATAGAAATTACCTATTGTCCTTGTTCCAACAACAACAAGAATATTAGAGCTTCCTATTTTAATTTCACAACCACCATTCTGAAATATAAGATTATATCATTTGCTACATATTTGTCCTACAGTTAGAAGATTATGTCAGAGACCCTTTACATAAACAACATCATCTATATTATGCTTTCCATCAAATATAATTGAACCTTTCCCACATATCTTAGCAAATGTATCGTCACCAAACTTAACAAGACCACCATCATACCTTTCAAGCTTAACAAACTTACTCTTATCACATGTCATATGATTTGAGCATCCACTACCAATGATCTAGTAATTCTTCTCCTCTCTAGCATGAAAAAAAGTCAACATAGTTCCTTCAATGTTATGACTTGTTTCTAGAGTACTTTCCTTCACACATCTTTCAAGATTAGAAGAATTAGTTCCAACATTTAAAGCCATGAACAAGCATTCATCACTGTCTTCATTCAAATAATTTGATTCTTCGTCATCAAAAACACCAATTTCCTTTTCAACATAATAACTCTTCTTAACAAATTTTCCCTTATGATCCTTTTTTTATCATTATTAACTTTGATTGGACATTTAGATGTATAATGGTGTATCTTTCCACATTTGAAACATTTGAAAGGTAGCTTACCTCTGTATTTTCCAGTACCCTTTTTCAATCTCCTCGCAAGGTTTGCTTCCACCTCATTAAGATCATCTAGATATGATCCAACATCCTTTTCCACTTTGCAAACTTTAAAATAATTTTATTTTTTTGTAGTATCTTGACCAAGATCTCTCATTTCAAAAGAAGTTAAAGCACCAAACATCTGTTCTCTACAGTATTTATCCAAATTTTGAGCTTCCTCAATAATAGAAACTTTATGACTATAAGATTTAGGTAGAATTCTTAAGACCTTTTTCACAACTTCACTTTCATACAGCTTTCCTCTAAGACCATTGATGGTATTGACAACTTCATCAACTCTAAGAATGTATTCAGTAATATCTTCATCTTCATGCATCCTTAGGATTTCAAATTAGTCTTTGTAGTTTTTTAGTTTTCACTTGTTTGACCTTGTCATCTCCTTCATAGATACTTTCCAGCTTCTTCCAGATATATTTAGTAGATTTGAAGCTCATAATCTTTACAAGTTCTAAATCAGTAAGACCACTCAGGATTGCATTCCTTGCTCTACCATTTTTCTCATATGCCTTGATCTCATCATCAATTGATGGTCCATTTGTAGGCATAGTATACTCTTTTTCAACATACTACCAAACACCAAATCCAAGGGAGACCAAAAAGGACTCCATCCTAGCTTTCCAATAGGTAATTTTTTTTCCATCGAACAAGGGAGATTCGACACCTTTCCTGTGTGCCATCTGGATCTACCTCAAGCGATTAAGCTTCTTCTTAGGAACCACAACTTTAATACCAATTGTTAGATGCATAGGAAAACTGAGAGAGGGAGTTGAATCAGTTGTATACTTTTTAAAACATCAAAAACCCTCATTAACATTCAGATTTGTGCCCACATTAGTCCTTAAACCCTTATCCACCATTAAACCCTTAACATGCATTGACAGAATGTAAACATGTAAGGCAGTATTGTAAACACGTCAAACACATAAGAACACCATATTTATGTGGAAATACAAAGATTGGAAAAACTACACTGAGGATTAGCTCACTAATATATGTATTACAACACTGAATACAATAAGACTCACTTCCCAAAAAGATAAAGAAAGGCTCACTACTAGTGTCTCACTTCCAAAGGACTCACTATCCAGAAGAATAAGAATAGAAGAAGGGGTGGCTCACTTCCAATTTAAACTACTAATGATGCATCTCACTTATTCCAAAGGTACAGTTCCATTGAAGCATAAACAACTCATCAAATAGACTAAAATATGGACACCTTATGCACATTGTATTAGGAAGCCATAGGAATTAAGGCTCACACTCAGATATTCACACTTGATCACTTTCACATTTTTTGCATCACACACACTCTTCACACAATCCACACAATAATTCTCCTTACATTTATACCCTATGTGACCTAAAACAATCTCAATTAGGTCATCCTTAAGGAAATGCATACACCTCTACCATGCAACATCAAATAGGTTGGCACCAAACACTTCCACAATATAAAGAAGTGAACCCAAACCACACCACTACTTAATTGGTACTCAAATCTACACAAGTACAATTCTCAACACTTCCTCAAACAATAATTAACCTCCACAATTAGTGCTAGCTCACCAAATCGGACAATCCTACACTAGCCCTAACAAGTGACTCCTAACATATTTATCAAGGTCCAAAAACATCTTGTGGACTAGAAAAAAACACTCCACAATATTCATATAGCATATCATAATATCCCACAATATCAAAATATTCACCACAACTACTTCAACCACCTATAACTCAATAACACCTTCATTTTGTGCAACTAGACATATTGGCATAGACAGATTCACTAGACAACTCTATGGAACAACTCAACACTTGAAACTTCAAAAGAAGGTAGATACAAACATTATAAGCATGCTCTCAGATCTACAACCTCAGAACCTTCACTGTGGTGAAATGCAAAGCAATCTCATTTCTCCTAGACACCTTGTTTCACCAAACATGCATACTATCAAACACACCTTCCACTATAGTACAATCCAAAACCTAAAACTCTAGATATAACACCTTTGAACACCTCTAATCATCAAGTCCAAACCACATAGGCATATCTTCAACCATGAAGAAATGAGGAGCCAAACACTGAACACCACTATGTTACACTGAACTCTCTTTTATTCAAATTTTCTCAAAAG